>JAVQJG010138097.1:0-26063 GCA_036024015.1 Craterocephalus amniculus
GGATACCATGAAAACCTACAGGACACCGGTTCTCCAGGACCAGGAGTGAGGAACACTGCTTTATTAGATCATTAATTTAATATTAATGCACAGCAGTCCTGTTCAGGCCAACAGTCAGAGCCAATTAACTTCTCGTTGTGTTCTTTTTTTCCCCTCAAAAACAAAGCTGAACACACGTCTTTTAAAATATTCATACGTTTTTAGCTTCCAAAGTTAATGTTATCTGACCGTTAATCCATAGTCTGTATGCGGTTACTGGTCCATTGAGGAAATCCCAGTATTGGGGAAATGTCCGAACTGCAAAGTGACAGCAGTGAGCTAATTTCCTCCCATTATATTAAATTAGGGACCAATTATTGCTGACTTTGCAGGGAGAAATAATTGGGGAACATTTAACCCAACACACACACAAAGTGAAAGAAAGCTACTTGTGGATTCGATATTGTTGCCCCTGGAATGTGATGCATATCGTACCGCAAGATTCTTGTCAATACACACCCCTAGTCATTACTTATGGAAATAAATGTATTTTCTTAAATTCTAGGAGTCGTTCATTGTTGCCAATGTGGTCCTGAAATGTGTATTACATTCTGTTCGAAGTGGTCTTAATGAGTCTTAAATTTAACTGGTAAGAACGTGTAGGAACCATGTTGAAATTGATCTTGATCTGTTTTTTTTTTTTCTTTTCATTGTTTTTTTGTTATTTGTTTTGTTTTTAAATGATGTGATAAATAACGCTATGAATCATTGACCTTGAAACATTTATTTACAGTTATATCAAATTAAATAAATGTGGAAAAAGATAGCAAAGAAAAAAGATTGGAATAGAATTAGAAATTGAAGTAATGAATGATGATGATGGATGATAAAAAATTAATTAGTTTGATAAAATGAAACTGAAGAGATTTCTTGCATATTTAAAACCGGCATCAATGTGTTAAAAGACAAAAAGGCACCTTATTCTAAAGATGAACCATTGCTGTGTTGACACATGTTGGACAACTTGGCAAAGAATCATTTTTGAATGGGATCTTTTGACACTTTGTTGCTGTCATCCTGCTGCAAAGACATTACCAGAATCTTTTTAAATGTCTGTAGGTGGATCAACAGAAATATAGAAAATAAGACAGCTGTGCGGACAGAAAGTGGTATTTTTTAACCAACAGGGTGATTCTTAGAGATATTGGCTGAAAACTTGGTATATCTCAGCATGTTGTGCAGTGTATTTTTAAATAAACTGGACAAGTGGAGAAATGTCAGGCCTAAAAATAGAATCATCAGTAACATAATGATGTTGAAATACAGCTGCAGTGTTTTTTATTTAAAATATTTAGATCCCTGAAAAAATGTAAGCTACTTTTTCTAAGTTTGTGTCTTTTTTCATGTGTTCTTGTTTTGTTAGGAAGTGATTCAGTGTCAGGCCCTCTGTCTCTGAAGTCGTATAACAATTCGGCTGAAGAGCTCAGGGGGGAATCCTTTAAGAGGAAGCAGGGGCGGCGCAGACATGCCAGTGCAGAGGTGAATAATAAACAGTTCAGTGTTCAGGCATGTCAGAGAGGTTTTTGGTTTTGTCTCTTTATTGTCATGTTGGTATACATCAGTTTGACACACATTATCTATATTGGACAAACCAGAGTAGAACACTTAAATATTTTCTGTAATTTCTTTCCCCTGTTCAGAGCGGACAGACTGAAAATGAAAACGGAGAACCTGTACAAAGAAGATTTGGAAGGACGAGTTCGGGCCAAAAATGTAAATTTAACTCAACTTTTGCTTCATTTTTCAACATAAAAATGTTTCTGGTTATGCAACCTTTCTTGATGTCTCTCAGTGAAAAATGATGCACATCTATTGTAATATTTGATTACTGCCTATTGCTGCCAAAGTTCCCCTCACATGGGGAAGTTTAGCTTTAACTACAAAACGTTTATACTGGGTTAGCAATTAGTAATTTTGTATAACACAAAACATTCATCTGAACACCATCTACGGACAGGAAACAGCTGTTTAAAGTTGTTTGTCACTTTTAAATTAAAATTTAATTTTGAAAATATTGTTGTATTTTCTTTTTAGAATTATATTAGGGTTTTTGTGCATAAGCCCAAACAAAGTAAGTAAGTACTTTGTGTTGTGCTCCTCAGTGCTGGGATGTGGTGAGAGCTCGGCTTCATTGCCTAAGGAAAGGGACAGGATCCGCCTGCTGGACTTGTCAGGGAACGAGCTGGACTCTCTGTCCTGTCTCATGGACGACGTCTTCGTCCAGCAGCAGCTGTGGCATCTCCTTCGCCTGGACCTGAGCTACAACAGTCTGCCAGAGCTTCCCTCTGCAGTCTGCCAAGTACTAGTCTGAACAGTTACCATGACAGCCAATGACAAACGAGAAAGCACGCTAACATTTCTTTTGTTTGGTTTTGGTTGGGTGTAGAGTTTGACCAGTCTGACCCGGCTGGACCTGCAGGGGAACCAGCTTCAGTCGCTGCCGCAGGAGCTGCTGTCTCTGCCTTCACTGAGCACGCTGAACGTCTCTCGTAACTGTGTCGGTCCCGAACTGAACTTTGACCCCTCTGTCACCTGCCCGTCTCTGAGGCAGCTCAACCTTTCATTCAACAAAATCACCACCTTCCCTCCTGAGCTGGGGAGCGTCATGGAGCAGCTGGAGGAGCTGTCGCTAGAAGGGTAAGAAGAGGGCGCTGCTGAAGTGCCCAACATATTTTTCTGTTTGAGGTCATTTCTGCCTCTAAAAATGCAGCCAATTTAAATCTTACTGTTTTTTACTTTACAAAGGAAACAATCTTTTATTTCGTTTTAGATCTTTCATGAGTTGCCAGGTGTGTTTATCATGCAGCTTTACATCCAGAACTGCAACATATGAAACAACTTGACTCCTTTGTTTTTCCTCTCAGTAATAGTATAAGCGAGCTGAGCACGCCTCTGTCTCTACCCGAGATCAAGCTGCTGGATGTGAGCAAGAACAGCGTGGAGAACGTTTCTCCCGACTTCCTGATCAGCTGCCCCAAACTGGAAACTTTCAATGCTTCTGCAAACAAAATCTGTGAGTACTGTCAAGTAATTCTTTCACCAAAACTCTGCAGTCAGAAGGATTTTCCTGGTTGCATTCTGATGAACGTTCAAACATGCTGTTGTCTATAAAAGAAACATGTGGATGGACAAAGAAAGTTATTACACAATCCATAGCACTGTGCAAAAGTCATGAACCAATCAGCTTTCACAATTCCAGTAGGCTGTCAGATAACTGTTTGGAATAAACGCCTTCATTCTTCAGCCGTCTGAACCCTCTTAGACAAGCTTTCTGTCGTTTCTTTGGGGTATTGGGGAAAGATTTAAAGACGTCTTGAAAAACTTTCTGAAGCTTTTCTTTGGGTGTTTTCGGCCTTTTGTCTTTGCCACACTAATAATAATAATAATGTTGAGCTCCCGACCCTGAGGAGGATTCATCACTCCATCAGATCTGTTCTCACTGATTTTTTTGTTAACTTCAAGTTTTTCTTCTCTCATCCTCCTCATGTTGATGAAATGATGGGAGCAGGTGTAAAAATCCTACAGTAGAAACACAATTTGTATCTAGCAGCCTGTGTACCTGAAGATCTATTGGGATTTTTGCTAAATTGTGTGTAATGTGTCGACACAACGCTGGTTCATCCTTTGTGTTTTGGTGCCTTTGTCATGCTTAAGTGATTCATAGATCAGCTTTCAGAGGCTTAGGTAGGAAAGAAAGCGTTGAAAGACTGAAATTCTGGAGAACTGCTGCTCAAAACCATTTTAACAAAATCACTTAAAGTCTGGCTGCTTGCGAAGCAGAAAGAAAGAGAAAGAAATAAAGGATGATGGAAGAATTTTGCACGTTAGTTTGAGAAAAGCATAGGATGAAATAGATTCTCGCTGTAAAAGGTGCTGCTGATGAACGGGTGTTGCTCAACTACAGTGGCTCTGTTTTCTCTGCTATAAAGTTGTAAGATATGAAGATAAACTGTGTTCTTCAGGTTTTCTTTCACATCTGCCAGCCAAGATCACAACACTGAAACTTGCCAACAACAGCTTCTCTGACATTCCTGAGGCTATCCTTGATCTCCCAAAGTAAGTCTCTGAATAAAACTTTCCTGCCCTGCGGCATGAAACAAGCCGTTTCTGCAGCTTCTTTCTTTCCGTCCCTCCAGCCTGCGGTCAGTAGACATGAGGACCAACAACATCGCTGTTTTGCCCGCTCCAGGATTCTGGGAGTCCTGCAACATCAGGGAGCTGATGTTCAGTCAGAACTGCATCAAAGTTCTGGATCTGAGCGGTCCAAACTACAGATGGACCAGACTGGAGAAACTCCACCTGAGTGACAACAAGCTGACCGAGGTGAAGCACCATGTGTGGACGTTTGCATGACGGACTTTTTCAACAGATGACGTTTCATGCTGGTGTTGCTGACTTGCAGATCCCGCCGCAGATCGGCCTGCTGGAAGGCCTGACCTCGCTAGACGTGAGCCGCAACACGGGCCTTCACTCCTTCCCGGACGAAATGGGAAAACTGGGCAGACTGTGGGACCTGCCGCTGGACGGCCTGCGGCTGCAGCTGGACCTCAAACTCATCGGCAGCAAAACCAAAGACATTGTCAGGTCAGAGGGTTTCTAGCCTGCTAGTGATAAAAAAAACACTGCGTTTACTCGGCAGCTCATTTAAAGCACATAAATAAGCAGCCTCTACCCGGATCTGTCAGGTTCCTGCAGCAGCGGCTGAAGAAGGCGGTGCCATATTACCGCATGAAGCTCATTGTGGTGGGCAACGCCGGCAGCGGGAAGACCACCCTCATCCAGCAGCTGATGAAGCTGAAGCGCTGCCAGCTGAACTCCAAGCAGAGCGCTGTAGGCATCGATGTCCTGGACTGGACCATCAGGGAGCGAGACAAGAAGAAAATGCTGCTGAACGTCTGGGACTTTTCAGGTCGGCCAACACGTCGAATCAAGTCGTTATTAGAAGGATTCAGTTCTTGGTGTGTCGTATTTTATTCCACTCCTGTTTAATTATTCATATTTGGACATCTTATCCCTCTCTACCTCTTCATCCTGCAGGTGGAGAAGAGTTCTGTGGCTCTCACCCTCACTTCCTGACATCTAGAGCTCTCTACCTGGTCGTCTACAATCTCAGCAAAGGAGCCAGTCAGGTGGATGCTCTCAAACCCTGGCTCTTCAACATCAAAGTGAGTCCTGAACTAAAGATGCATACTGTCAAGGTGCTTTTGCTCAAAAATGTCTCCATTACCGGAGTGTCCCGCGCTGATCATTCTGCTGATGCAAGGTAAAATAGGTTAAAAAAGCCAGTCATGTCATTTCATCCCAGCATTCAAAACCATATTGGTACATTTGTGGCGTATACCATTGGTACATCACGTGGTGGTCCGTGAAAAACAAAATGGAACCCAATACTAAGAGATAATCAGTAATATCAGGGTGTTGATTTTCCTTCATTTTGCTTTCAGATGTGTATTACTTAATAATTTGTTAGAGTCCATATATTTTCAGTTAATTTCTGTCTGTATGTTGTACAGAACAAGGAAGAGAAAGATGGCGCCTGTAGTTTTACCATCTGATGCTCTTCATCAGATAAGCAAGATTTTTTTCCAGCATTCAAAAGATGCCAGTTATTAGTTTTTATTTTTTTAACCTTGTTTTTAACTTAAATTGCAAGATATCAAAGAGACTACATAACAAATGACCTATATTTTAAAAGCCTCAACAAGAAATATTGAATATGTTACATTAATACCCTAAAAAGACGATACATCCTTGTAGATAAGGAGTGTAAAACAGATACTAAAGGTCATATTTTGAAATAAACACAGAAATAGTTTTTAGCCTTGAAACATTTAAAAAAAAAATATATATATGTACCTGCCTATTTAACGGTTAAGATCGGGAGTACAGCGTGTGTGTATTGTTTTGTTTTCCTTTTTTCCTGCAACATATTTTAAAAGAGAATAAAACTTTTACTTCAGGCGGTGGCTCCGCTGTCTCCAGTCATCCTGGTGGGAACCCACACAGATGTGAGCGAGGACAATCAGCTCCAGGCCTGCCTGAGCAAAATCAGAGAGGAGCTTCTGACCCATCAGGGCTTCCCCGCCATCAGGGATTATCACATGGTCTCTCTCTGTGAGGACTCCGACTCTGTAGCTAAACTCCGCAAGGCCATCGCCACAGAGGTCGCTGCCTTCAAGGTAAAAGGGAAAAAAAAACAAAAAAAAGTTTTAATTACCTTTTCCCTGCCTCATCTGTGTCTCTGGTTTCTCTCCCAGATCCAGGGTCAGCCTGTTATGGGCCAGCTGGTGCCGGACAGCTACGTGGAGCTGGAGCGCAGGCTTCTCCAGGAGAGGAGCAGGGTCCCCCCAGAGTTCCCCGTCCTCAGGCACCATGAGCTGCTGCAGCTCATCCAGGAGAGCCAGATGCAGCTGGAGGAAGCCGAGCTGTCCCACGCCATCCACTTCCTCAGTGAAGTCGGTCAGTCGGGAGCAGGACTTGGTTCCAGACACAGATGTTTTGTTGAAATAAGAATTTTTTTTGCAAAAAACATCAAATCTTCAGTGAAATGTGTCGTTTTGATCCAGATCCATGTAGTTTTCTTTGGATGCATGAATATGTGTATGAATATGTTCAAACCCTCCCACATCAGCAGCTACTGGCAGAGGAACATGATTTAGCACATTTCTTTATAACTCAGACACTGAGTTCTACATCTCATAGTTGCCATAGTATACACATTTCATTTAGTCCTCTTGTATTTAGATATAAGTCAACCTTAAAGTGTTGTTTTGCCCCCTCAGGGATTTTATTGCACTTTGACGACCCTGCACTGCGGCTGCAAGAGCTCTATTTTATCCACCCACAGTGGCTGTGCAGCATCCTTTCTCAGGTAAGCACATATCAGGGTTTTATTATAAAGCAACACCTTATGCTGCCTTCCAGTTACACATGTCTACGGTTTGTGCCAGTAAAAAACATAATAATATTTTTTTTTAATTTTAGCAAAACTGTAAAACAAATCTATCTTAAAATAGTATGCAAATTCAGATATCATCAACAAGGGGGGCATCCAGTGACCTCTATAGATGTTTTGTAAGGAATTGTGGGATGTGTGTGTTATCTGTCGTCTGTGTAGAATCTGAATTTAAAAAGCTGCAGCATTTGGGAGAACCCCAATGGAGTCATTCAGCGCTCGGCCGTGGAGAAGTTCCTGTTTGAAACCAAATGTTTCCCGAAGAGCCACCTGCTCCAATTCTTCAAACTTTTGGAAAAGTTTCAGATTGCTCTTCCCTTTGGTGAGGACCAGCTGCTGGTGCCCAGCAGGTATGTTGGAATGAGTGCAGTCAGGAGAATTGCCAATAATGAGAGGCGAAACCGCTTCAAACCAGAACTGCTCATGTATGCGCCTGCAGCTTATCCAAGCACAGACCAGTGATCGAGCTGCCGCACTGTAAGAACTCCGAGGTCATCGTGCGTCTCTACGAGATGCCGTACTTCCCCATGGATTACTGGTCTCGGCAGATCAGCCGTCTGCTTGAGGTCTCCTCTTACCTGCTTTGTGGGCGAGGTAAACTGACCAGTCACTGCTGCCTTCTGCAGTAACATGTAGAGAAAGAAGACCTTCATAAAAACTGACTCTTGCTCTCATGTCTAGAAAAAGTGCTTCGACCCAACCGGATCTACTGGAGGAGAGGCATTTACCTGAACTGGTCCCCAGAAGCATACTGTCTGGTGGAGGCTACGTCAGAAGAGGAAAATCCCTCCAGCTTTGTCAAAATAACTGTTCCTTCTTCACGGAAAGGTGCGAAAAGGATCTGAAACTTTATTTACATTCACTGAAAGAACAGTAAACGTACCGTAGTTGAGAAGAGACTATTTGATAAGCATGTTGATGTGTGGCATCAGTTAGCTATAACACAACAAGATGACAAAACTCCAGTTTAATCCCAGTATTCATGTTATCTTAAAATGTAGATTGTGTCATATGAGGTTGTTGATCTTTTGTAAGCATATAAATCCTGGATTCGGTCAAAGTCCCTCCATTTTTGTATCGCACATAAATATTAACATTTTCTGCTATTAAGGTCATTACAGTGATGTTTTTTACGTTCTCTCTCTCCGTCCTTGCAGGCCAGATGTTACTGGGGCAGGTGGTGGACCACATCGACTCTGTGTTGGAGGAATGGTTCCCCGGGCTGCTTAACACTGACATGCATGGCAACGGAGAAGCTCTGCTAAAGAAGTGGGCTCTGTACAGCTTTGAGGATGGGCAGGAAAGGAGGAAAATTCTGCTGGAAGACCTTTTTAACTATTCTGATAGCGGTACGGAGTGTAGACGGCCACCGACAACCAAACATCATCAGAAACCATTGTAACAACATGATGTATCCTAGATTTCTTACTGGTGAACCCAGAGGACCCCCGCTACACCCTACCCATCGCTCACATCGCACCCGACTTGGTCCTGAGTGACCAGCCCGCAGGAACGATCCTCGACAGCGAGGAGCTGAGCGTAGACTTGTGTGTGGAGAACCGGCTGGGTGAGCATCTCCTTCGCTCACTTTCCACTTGTAGTTTGGTTGTTGAGTAATCTTTCCTGAGTAAATCTACACGCTGTTCACAGGAGATGGTGGGTTTGGAACAGTTTATAGAGGGACCTATAAAAACGAAGAGGTTGCTTTGAAGATATTCAACAAACATGCATCAGAGCTGTATATTTATAGACTTCTCAGACAGGTACCACAGCACAGTCTCTTTGTGTTACTGCTATGGATACCTGGACCGATCTATCATCACGTCTCCTCTTTATCGGCTGCTGTTTTTAGGAATTGGCGGTGTTGGGTCGTCTGCGTCACCCCAGCCTGGTGGGCCTGCTGGCAGCCGGCTCAGCTCCTCAAGTCCTAGTGATGGAGCTGGCCCTGCGAGGTTCGCTGGATTCCCTCTTCGAGCATGAGAATGATAGTATCAACCAGAAGCTGCAGCACCGCATCGCCCTCCATGTGGCAGATGGACTCAGGTAAGAACTTATAGACTCCATGTGCTGTTTTCTTGAGTTGTCACTCAGAAGCAAATCCATCTTCAATCAAACAGAAAATCCCGCACACTGTCACGCAAACTGTTTGTTTTCAAAATGTTATTTTATCTTGATCAAATCTCATTCATTTCCTGCCGTCTAAAGTCGGTCTCCAGACTGAATGATTTCCCTCCTCAAGATTAATGAAGAAATGAGGCAGACATGTAAAAGCTAAGGCCGCTCAGCTGTGGTTTGATCTGTGTGCTCAGGTACCTTCACTCCTCCATGATCATCTACCGAGATCTGAAGCCCCACAACGTCCTGCTTTTCAACCTGAAGACCGACTCTGAAATCATCGCCAAGATCACAGACTACGGCATCGCTCAGTACTGCTGCAGTATGGGAGTGCGCAGCTCCGAGGGCACGCCAGGTCAGGCTACCTCTGACAATTTTTTCCTACTAATAGTGGCATCTTTGCTATGGACTAAATTGCCATGTATCCCACAGGTTTCCGGGCGCCGGAAGTGGCACGAGGTAACGTGATTTACAACCAGCAGGCTGACGTTTTCTCATTCGGCCTCCTGCTCTACGACCTGCTCACGTGTGGCGAGCGCATTTTCGATGGCATGAAGTTTCCCAGCGAGTTTGATGAAATCGCAGTGCAGGGAAAACTGCCAGGTAACCTCTGAGAAAATTCCTTAAGCAGAAATCAGATATATTATTCAACTTTTTCAGATTAGTCTGAGCATTTCATGCCATTATCAGCTGCTTTTATTGTCTCCAGACTGAATTATGAAATGAAGAGAAATGTGAGAGTGCATTGGCTCACTTTTCTGTCTTCATTTCTGTTGGTCTGTAGTTCTTACAAAGGATAAGTCCCAGTCTCTGAATTAATATCAGTTGCTTCATTCGCAGATCCTGTAAAACACTACGGCTGCTCGCCGTGGCCGGGCTTTCAGGCACTCATGAAGGACTGTCTGAGGGAACACCCGCAGGATCGACCCACTTCGGCTCAGGTGGGAGCCTGAACACCACGCAGCAGCTGCTGCTTTGGTTTCTATCGGGTTTATGCAGAAAAACAGGCTCAAAGAACTTTCATTATGTAGAGGGAATGATGTCACCTGGTACAAATCTCGCAGTTTCCCAACATATTTTATTCAAGATTCCAGAGTGAAGTTGTGTTATATAATATAATGAAATTTTGAACACTCTGCAATGACCGATTTAGTGGATGAAAGTAAATGGGTGTGTGTGACTCTTTTGATCCATATATTTATGTTCTCTATCTTACAAAACAGGATGAGAGTTTTATGTTGTGATTCACTCAGTGAGCTCTACAGAGACTTCCCAGATGGCAGACATGTTTGGGCTCAATCTGGGCTACTTACAGTTAACTCCACAAATATTTGAACAACAGCAATTTTCATGATGAGATTTAATTTAGTGCAGACTTTTAGGTTTGATGCAAGAAAATTATTCTTGAAAGGATTTAGGAACTGCAGCCTCTTTTATGCAAAGCCTCATTTCAGTGGGTCAAATGTAATTGGACAATCAACACTACTGTAAATAAAATGTTTATTTTTAATGCTTTGTCGGACCCAGAGCCGCTGCAAGCCATGCATGCTTCCACCTTCCATCTATCTGCCTCCACCATGTTTTACAGAAGATGCAGTGCACTTTGAGCTGTTCCCAGTCTTCTCCATCATTCTGGTCCAGGTTGATGTTAGTTCCATCTATTCCAGAACTGAGACGGCTTCTTTAGATGGTTTTGGTAAAATTATCTGGACTTTCAGCGCTTGAGGCTGATTAGCGATTTGCGTCTTGTGGCGAACTCTCTGTATTTGCCCTCATAGAGTATATTTAGAATACTTATAAATCCAATTTCTGGAGAGTGTTGTACACATGGGTGGATGTTGTAAAGTGGTTTTCCATCATCATGGAAATGATCCTGCAAACATCCACCTCTGTTCTCTTCCATGGAGGTCCAGACCTTCCTGAGTTCCTAAACGTAACCATGCACTTTCTTTCTGTCAGCAGGTAGCAAATTGATAATTAGTGAACATTTCTATGAACTGATTTTTTCACTGATCTTTTTCATCCATTTCACTTCCCAGAAACAAACCTTTTTACCCATAAAGCTGTTTAAGAGTCCAATTTGGATGTGGATATCTTGAAAAGAATGCTGAGAGTCTAGATTTTACACCCATACTGATCAGACAACTGCATCTCGAATATCATCACCTTCATGAAATAATGGCCTATGTCATATTTTTACAAAAACTATTTTTTTGCCTGAGTCATTTCTCACATTTGTCACATAAGTCAGACATGTTTTAACATGTCAATAATCATTAATTTTCACAAATTTTTTGAATGAAATTACTAATGAATATAATGTATGAAGTTTTTATGTGAAGTTTTTTGTGTCGTGAAAAGCTTAAAAAAATGACATAGGTCATTATTTTAAGAGGTTGGTGATACGTTTGGTAAATGGCTAAAATAATAAAACGTCCAAATACATACAGACTGTGTGGCAAAGTTACAGCAGTGGCAAATGTGATTTGGGCTAGAAGTTAACCAGATGTCAGGTAGCTGCCAAATCTACACCAAACATTTCTGCTGTCTGGGTTAGCTGCAGCTGGAACCTTACTTCACTCTTTCACTGGTCTAAATCCACTATGCTGTGGACCCCCCTTAAAAACTCAGATTAATCTTCATCCATCCTCTTAGTTTACTGGGAGAGCTTATTGGTGGAGCTACTGTCCCTGGTTGATTATGACGTTGAAAAGAAACCTGACGTTAGTAAAAAACAAAAAAATAAGACACAAATCTTTCATCTTGTTTGCAGGTGTTCGACAGATTGAATTCAGGTGAGATGCTGTGTCTTATGAGGCAGCTGGAGATTCCTCGGGTTCTGAGTGCAGAATGCATTGCGGTGAGCTCCGTTAGCAGCGATGGCCCAGCGGCCAATCACACAGCCTGGCTCGGTGGCGGCAGCAGCACCCAGAGACAGGGCTTTGTCACCACTGTCGACCTGGACACCAGCACGGTCACCACACAGGTACCGCACTCACATCATGCCAGAACACGTCTTCTGTTTTTTATTCATTAATTTTATTCATTTGTACATGTTGAAAAACTTTTACTAGACTTTTCAGCACAGATACAATCCTCTGGTTTATATTAATATTCATAACACAACAGGTGTGAAAATGATGTAAATAAACACACCCCACAGCTCATGTTCACTTCCAGGTTCCTCTCTTTGTAAAACAGGAAGTCCACACCAGCCCCGTCCTGTGCCTTGTGACGGTTCAGATCCCAAACAAGGCCTGCGATTGGCTGGTAGCAGGCACGCAGTCCGGCTCCTTATTGGTCATCAGCACGCAGGAGACGTCCACTTGGCACAACCTGCAGAGCGTCACCGATGCAGTCACCTCTCTGTACTTCCACACTCACCCTCGTCGCATGTAAGCCTCATGGAAAACACACAGAAGCGTTTTGTCTTTGCTTTAAAGTGTGAGAGTGTGAAAATGAGTTTAAGTTAAACTGATGCAAAAACAACTCTTTGAAACTTAAACACTGATATGTGACAGTAGTCTTGATTGGTAAAATGTGCAACTGAACAAGGTGTAAAGTGAGTGTTTAGATCTTTTTTTAATTTAAATCTTTATTTTACTTTATTCTTTCAGGCAGAGGAAGAATTACCTGCTGGTAGGGACAGCAGATGGAATCCTCAGTGTTTATGAGGACTCTGTGCTCATGGTAAATATTCAGCCATGAATGTTTGGTCACATCGTGACACAACGCTCAGATCATTCATTTCACCGTCCTCTGTTTGCAGCAGGAGAATGGGCAGCCAGTTAAAACTCTCACTGTGGGCAACGTCAACACTCCAGTCATGTGTTTGGGCCAGTCAGCACACTCCTTAGACAGCAGGTCTGTGTGGGCCGGCTGCGGCACCAAGATCATCTCTTTTTCTGTGGATTACGATGTTTGCAAGTCCATCGACACCAGACCCAACCTCATCATGCAGTGAGTCCCAGCCCTGTGTGGAAAAGCAAAACTTTTTTAGAGTTAATTGCAGATTCATGAATATTAGAGCTCTCAGTGGTGGTTGTGTGTGTGTGTGTGTGTGTGTGTGTGTGTGTTCTCTGCAGGCAGCAGCGTTCACCGACTAGTGAGGCATGTGTATCACGGATGGCTGTGGATAAGTACGTGTACCTGAGCAGAACTGGGACACCAAACGTTGAAGTTTGGGACAAGAGGAGCGAGAGAATGGTGGACTGCATCGACTGCGCTCGGATTATTCGGTACACACACACACACACAATACACACCGAGATGTGAAAGCATGAGTTTCAATGATGGATGCGGTCATGTTAACGCTGCCTCTC
Source organism: Craterocephalus amniculus (assembly GCA_036024015.1). Classification (NCBI taxonomy): domain Eukaryota; kingdom Metazoa; phylum Chordata; class Actinopteri; order Atheriniformes; family Atherinidae; genus Craterocephalus; species Craterocephalus amniculus. The sequence continues at coordinate 13,432 of JAVQJG010138097.1, forward strand.
TGCTGCAGACACGAGTCCTGCTGCAGAGGCAGGCATGGCAGCAGAGCGGAGCCGTTGTCGGAGGCCACGCCCTCCTGGGCCACAGTGAAGGCCCTGCTGGTGCAGAGTGCTGCAGCTCTCTGGATCGGCACTAGAGGGGGCCACCTGCTGCTGCTGGAGCTGTCCAAGCATCAGCTGCTGCAGGTCATGGCGCCCAGCTGCAATTCTGTGCGCTCCATCGCCTCTGCACTCATACGTGGGTCCTCGCCTTTTATTTTGTGTCTTTATTGAACGATGCTGGTTAATTTGTCCCTGCGCTTTGTTGGTTTTTATGTGAAGGGGTTTAGAGCCTTATGTTTAAAACAATGTGGATATCATTCCTCACATGGCTATATCATGACAGTGTGAGAAATATGGTTGCATCACAGTGACTCAGAATATCACTGAAAGGTTTGTTAAGATCAGAAATTGAATTCGAAAATACATATTGGTTCATTTCACACAGAGTGACATATTTCCAGCATTTATTACCTCCACCGAGGCACAGAGGTTATGTTTTCCACGGCGGACATTTGTTTGTCTGGCTGCCTGTTAAAAACATAAGTCAAAAAGTAATGGAGAGATTTTAACATTTTAACATTTTCAAATATCAAAAAATCGACTAAAGGAACAACTGATGACATTTTGGGGATTCGTTTAAGGATTCGTTACTAAGGAAAATAGGGATCATTTAGCCATTATGGCTTCGAGCTCAACAGAAAATGCCCCTAATCATTGGCAAAAACTTAGCAGATGATGTACAGTATTCTAACAGTGGTTTACCCGGATCATCTCTATCTCATTTGGTGATCTAGAAGTTTCAAAATACAGAGGGTACTGGCCCCTTTTGCTTATTTTTGTCCTCAGGTGACTGGCCCTGTGTCTTGGCAGAGGTCTGTGTTCTCTGAGTGCTTTTAGGTTCTTTCAGTTTTAATGATCATGGTTTACTGCTAACAAAGACCCAAAATGACTTAATTTTTAGAAAAGTAATTTTGATATGGAAGTGGTGACAGTGGAAAGTGTGTTAAATCTTGAGTCAGTGTTGTATTAGTAGTGCTTCAGTGTGGCATGGCATGGAGATGATCAGCCTGCTGAGGTTTTGCAGAAGCCCCGTCATCTCACAGAATGTGTCGGGGTTTATGTTGGGGGAGGGAGGATGAAGTGCTCCAAAATTTCCTGAAAAAAGACTGCATTGACTGTGATCAAAATGACTGAGATGAAACTGGGTGGATCAACACCAACAGGTATCAGACTGCGGAAACTTCACACGCTCTCCGCTCAGCCGCTAGGCTTCTGGATCTTGCTTTCCAAATGAATATAGGATGTTTACGTTGACGGGAAAAGTAAAACCAAAAGTCCAGCTTAGATTCTTCCAACGTGAGAAGGAATGTTGGAGCCGTAGTCCGTGTCCTGGATTTGTCTGTGTGCGGTGGCTCTTTAAGTATCAATTGTGATCCTTCGATCAAAGAGGATTTGTCCTTCAAATTCCTGAATGGATTTTGCTTCAGAGTCCTCACAGGGCTTCAGTTGTCTCTGATGCTCATGTACCTTTTTCCTATGAACGCGCTGGGATGCATCCAGCTCTTTTAGCAACAAGCTTTTCTAGCTCTCCTTCCTTGAGGAGGATGGCAGGGACTGTCTTCTGAATGAGAAGACATTGAATTATTACACAATATTCAAAATGTCTGAAATACTGAATTTGGGTTTTTGTTAGCTGTAAAGCCAGAATCTTCTGACGCAAAGTGGCATATTTCCTGTGTTTATTTCTTTTAGTTGAAGGACACAATTGTTACTTTACTGAGATGCATCTGTCTGCATCCCTCTGGTGACTGCAGAGGGATGTCTTAAAGACTTTGCCGGGGATGAGAACAATGGCTCTGCTTGCATCACGACCCACAACTCCAGGGTCGAGCTTGTCAGTGCGTCAGTTGTTCCAAAACTCTGACGAGCGAAAACCGTTCCTATCTGGTGTGTGTGTATTTAACATCGCAAACACACGGAGTGTGAGAACTGAGTAAAAACAAAATGTAAAGAAAATAAAGATAAGTGCAAGAAAACATCGTTAAGCAGCTGGTTTTTTGTTTGGGGTTAGACTGGTGGTTTCTCGGGGTGCAGCGTGCAGATGACTTGGCGTGCAACTCGCACAGCGCGCTGTGTTTTTCATGTACAGTTTGTGTTTGAATGTTCCAGTTTTTCTGCTATTACATGTTTTTTTTATTTTTCATGATCAGAGACGTTAAACTGGAAGAATGTGGTGCTGGTTGTGGGCCGAAGACTCCCACAGGACAAGAGTCAAGCTGGTGAGCGTGAGGTTCATTGTTTGTCCCGCACTCTGAAAAACAGTCGTCTTGCTGTGACTTTCTCTGCAGAATTACAACGTGTGTGTTTGTGTGTGTGTTTCTTGGCGCTCAGATGAGGAGTCTTTGCTGATGGTGTGGAACAGCATGCTGCCGATGGAGGTCAAAGACCTGAAAAAGCACTGTGAGAAAAGAGAACGGATCGCCACCAAAATGAGAGAGCATCTCCTTCACGCCTGAGCCTGCAGGTTGGGATGCACTTGGATGATCCTGTTCATGAGTTTATTTTAGTTAGCAATGCTGCATTTAATTTCTTAGTAATGAGAACTATTTTGATGAAAGAGTCAAACGTCGCAATATTGTACAGGTTTTCATGTCGTATACTTGTGTCTACTGCAAGAATGAACTCTTGACCATAAACATTTTTTACCCAAGTTAGTTTATTTGATTATTTCTCTCCTTTGTTACCAGTGTTGTATTAAAACTTGTTGGAAAGTCTGATTACTCACCTTTACAACAAGTGATAACTTGTAAGACTCATGCTTCTGTGGAATGAGTAGTACAGCCAAATATGGTTGCAAACAGAAACAGACATGATCCATTGTCTTGGAGTTAGTGAGGACTCGAGCAGCAGCATTCTGGACTAACTGCAGCTGTCTGATGGACTTTTTAGGGAGACCTGTAAGAACAGCGTTACAGTAGTCCAGTCTACTAAAGATAAATGATGGACCAGTTTTTCTAAATCCTGATGAGACATCAGTCTTTTAATCCTTGATGTGTTCTTTCTGTGATAAGTGGAAACAGTTGTGGACATTATGGAGCTGTGATGGACCTCTAATCTGATCAGTGATTGGACTGGACTATAGTCTCCTGGTAAGGGTGTTATGTAGATTTGTGTGTCATCGGCATAGTTGGGGTAACATATTTTGGTGTTTTTCATAAATTGAGCTAGTGGGAGTATGTAAATGTTTAACAGCAGAGGCCCCAGGATGGAGCCTTGGGGAACTCCGAAGGTTATTTTAGTTTGCTCAGCTTTATAGTTACTTGTTGACACAAAGTAGTGTCTAGGGCTCAAACCAACTGCAGTGTCAAAAAGTCCTACCCGGTTTTTCAGTCGGTCTAGTAAGATGTTTATGGTTAAATGCAGCACTGGAATCCAGTAGTACCAGTAGAAACAGGATGTTTCTGCACTCAAGCAGATGTCATTAAATAGCTTAACTAGAGCAGTCTCAGTGCTTTGATGTGTCTAGAAACATGATTGGCAGACTTTATAACAGTTATTTAGTATCGAGAAGTTGTGTAGCTGTTGGAAGAAAGCTTTTTCTATAATCTTGTTAAGAAAAGGGAAGTTTGGTCATTCAATTACGTATTAATCATACAATTATGACTTTAATTTACTGAATCATAGTTCTACGCACATTGCTTCTGTGTTTTGGTTTAGTTCTTATGAACATGTCAAACATGTCATGTGTGGAATTGAGCTTATTTTAAATCCTGGTAAAGGACCTGATGAACTTTTATAATCTCATGATGTGTCTTTCCCATGTAAGAGTATATATGTGCAAACTTATTTCATCCATTTCTATAATATCTAAATATTGAAACTGTATCTTCATAAAAAAAATATGCTACATTAGTTACAGAACATATTTGCTTTACACAAAGCAGCTCCAGCAAATGTGATGAGGAGCTTTGTACTTTAAATGTAAATGCTTATAGATTTTTTTTTCCTTTCTTTTTTTTACAGAAGAATCAGCCAAAAGGGATTGACTTTCCAGAGCATCATCAGTTATACTGAAGGGCATCTCGGTATCTGACATACGCACTTTTCAGTCCTCTGGCCCTGCAAGACACAAAACTAATAAGGAGAACATGGCAAAACCAGTCAGATTTTTAAGAGAAATTATTTTCTTCTAAAATGAACCATGTTTTCCATGTTGTTGATAATCCTTTACATTGTTTGATGCGACTTCTCTTAAAGGGACAGAGATGGTCTAAATGAGTGTTTTCAGGGCAGATTGGTGTAGGTTTTTACAAGCTGCGCCTAATCAACTGAAATAATTGTTTACCTGTATTATAGAAAAACAGGAAGTATACAAAGCCAAAAGGAAAAAAAGCCTCTAAAATTGTGAATATGATTATTTATTTTAATGTTTGTGTGTGTGTGTGTGTATGCATATATACCAGTGAATTAAATCACTCCACATCAGCGAGGACACCTGACTTGTATTGCTGCATGCTTTCTACCAAGTTTCCTTTTTTTACATTATCTGTGATATTAAACTGCGTAAGTGAGTAAAATTTATTTTATGTACACTGACGGCACTTTGGTAATGTTGTCAGAACAGTAAGTGTTATTTTCAATTCATATGTGTGTGTTTTAGAGAAATAATCACTCATGTAGTGAAAATGATATGAACAAACATGAGACAAAAGATGAAACAGGCAATTTAAAAAAGAGAAAAAAAATCATCAACCCAAAGATATGGACCATTTTTTTTCTTTAATCTTGAATCGGGGGGAGGGGAAACATTTGCATTTAAAGCCATTTCATGGAAAAAAAATATTTACAAGGAGGACTCGGTCCTCACTGACACTGACAGGACATTAGTAAAAATGAAACAAAACAAAGACAAACAATGTGAGTTAAGGATTTGGAGTACATCTGAACCTTAAAAACACTGCTCTGATATCCAAACTATCAAGATAAATATATTTATAATATTTATATTGTATTTACAGAATACCTCAAATGTACAACCTTCATGTATTCTATAAACAAATATAAATTAGGCACACTTTTTGTCTCAGACAATCATGAGGGGAATTCAAAGGCCCTCCTCTAGCTGGTTCCACTGCACTATGCTGAACTTTGGCCAAAATAAAAACGTATGACATTACTGCGCCTTAACTTCATGGTGCGGGGCTGTAGTTACTGTAAAGGACCAAGATGTGCACAAACATTTCAAACAGCTGGATTTGTAGTGTATTTGATATACACTGCCGACAGGCGCAGTCCCAAGAAGACCTCGTGACTTGCTGACCTGCTCCTTTGCAGACCTCTCTTTGCAGATTCTTGTTCCAGTAGGCCCGGCGGAGCACGCTGTACTGCACCATCTCCAAGGAAGAGGTGGCAAAGACTAAAGGGAGGCAAACATAAGTCTGGGCCATAGCCAACTTTTTTTCTTCTAAGGTTTACAGTCATATAAGGTTCAGAGAAGACAAATAACAGCAGCTACAGTGTTTACAAAGAATCTACAGTGCAAAAGAAACATACAATGATGACTAAACACGCAGAGCGGTGGAGGGGAGAGATGGCCAGCTGCCACGGCCGGGCAGGGCTTACGGTTACACCGTCTATAAGTCTGACTCGGGCATATCCGGCATGTCAGCCATCAGGTAACCGATGCCGTAACGGCCATTGGGGGCGGTGTCTGCATCGGTGCCTCTGCTGCCACTCTGCTTGCGGTAGATGTTGTTGCCTGGCATCGGCGAGGGCGCCTCGCTGGGAGACTTGCCGTGGATCAGGCTGGTGTCGTCGTCGTCTCCAGGGCGGGCGCTCTCCTTGATGATGCGTCCCTTCTTGTAGGAAACGGTGGAGAGGCTGCTCGTGTTCTCGTCAATGATGTTGAAGTAGCGCAGGCCGAAGACCACGGGCACGGGCATGATGGCGATCACCACCAGGGAGATGCAAACCACGATGCCCCACAGGGGGAAGTAGAAGGTCTTTTCTAGGGCCTGGAGGGCAGAGGGAAGAGAAACAAGCTGTGGTGAAGGCAGGGAGCAGAAAGTGCTTTATTTTAGGACAGATGTGAAATTATATTAATGACATTAATGGTGAGGTGAAACCTCATGAAACACAGAAGCTTCCTCTTCTACAACGTGCTGAAAGAGTCAAAGCTTTGAGGTTTCCGTCTAAGAACAGGGACATCTAGTGGCCAAATTATGCCATAGCAACCTTAAGAAGTCCAACAGAAGCACAGATTCAGTCCCATGTCAGCAATGAAAGTTCACAAAATGCTGTGGTCACTTAAATCTGCTGATGTATATGTTTTTTTTACTAATCAATAATTGAATTAAATAAGGTCCATGTTGTCTTGGTTGCCCAGTCTCACCGATTCCCTCTACAAGGTCATGGGGATCAGACCCCACCTGACATAACACATGGCGCCGCTCTTGGATCGACTCTGGTCATTTCACTGATTGACTACAGCAGTTCCCTCCTGGCTGGTCTGTGTGCATGCTCAGTTAAACATCTGCAGATTATTCAGAACGCAGCAGCACAACTGGTCTTCAACCAGCCCAAAAGAATTCATGTCACTCTGCTGCTAGTCGCTCTTCACTGCCTTCCAGTAGCAGCATGCATCATATTCACAGCTCTAATTCTGGCCGACCCAAACGGCTCTTGTCTACCTTCACTCCTTAATCCAGAGCTACAGTCCCTCTCCGCAGCTAGTGGTTGTGGTTCCACCACAACGTGAAGCCAAATTACTGGGCAGACTCTTTTCTTCAAACCAATCTGATCCTCAAATGAGTTTTTTAGTCCTTACTGTTAAGAGCAAGCTAAAAACTCATCTGTAGACTGCACATTTCCACACTTAACCTAACTGAGCACTGAACAAGCTGCGTACACTTGCGCCCAAAATGCTGATTGTAGGGTGTGGACAGAAGGGAAAAAAGAAAACGACAAAAAAGACATAAAAAGGCAAGGCAGCACCTAAGCCCAACTGGACCCAGTAGTCTAACTAGCACTTAGTCATGACATCCCCTCTTGTTTGAATTCATGCCTGTGTTGTTCTCCCTTTAAAGGAGGCCCTTAAAGCACTGCTTTGATTTGTTGCATCAGCATGCCAGAGTCACATGACCGAACCACTGAAACTCACTTAGGCAGTGAGACTTTGACACATGTTGAATCAGTGCCGAAAACTGAAGCTTTGAACATTACTGTAAATTGCATTCCCAGTCTATGCAACGGGAAGATTTCATGGACCAGTACTAACCAATAAGGTTCACCTGGCAAACTAAAGGCTCCGTGAAGAGACTCTGTGTCCTGGTTAACCTTTGCTCCACTTCGCTGGTGTTTTAAAATAATCATGCAGCCGCTTCTCTGTCTCTGTGTGGTAGACCAAACATCCTGTTGATTGTTTTCTGCTTAAAGGATACCAAAGTGTGTTTATTAGTGAAACTTTCTTCTTCCACATCTCCTTTGAACCCTATCATTTGCTTTTAACTTGTTCCAGATTCACCAAGCAGCAGAACTTCCCTCCCACGGAGCTCACCTCTTCCTGAATCCAGGCACTGTAGCTGGGTGGCGTCATGGCCAGCTGGATTAAGCTGGAGCACAGGAGGACCAAGAGCAGGATGGGCGTGATGTACTTCCACATGTAGTAGTAGAAGCGGTACGGAGTAAATCCCAGCATGTCCTTCAGGTCTTCAAAGAATCTTAGAAAGAGACAAAAGCAGAGTGACGATGCAGGAGGTGAGATAAGATGTTTTTCAAACCTTCTCTTTTATGAAAACAGCCAGTAAAACTTTCAGTTCTGCACATTCTGGGGTATTAAAAACCTGAGGCACCTCTAAAGATGATTTCTTACTTATCGATCCCGTAGAACCAAGCGATCGCCACGTTCTCCAGCACGACGATGATGAGCAGGGGCAGAGTGGCCGAGTAATCATCAAACATGGTAACAAAATAGTTCCCTGAGCGCTGAACAAACAGCAGACCAATGGAAAAGGCCAACACGCAGCAGCCCACTGAGAAGAGAAGAATGGTGGCAGCTTTTATGCAGATTCTGATTTATTTCTAAACATTTACAAGCCTCGGAACAAATGTCTGCACCTTTTTGTGTAGACACAGAAATTTGGTTGAGAATCAGATTTTTTTACAGAACAACTGGAAGTGTGTATTAGATTGTGTTTATAACTAAAACTGGGCTTAATCAAGGCTGAAAAAACGGAACCAGTTTTTCTTAACCCCAGTTTTCTGAATCTGGACAGTGCATTTAACTCTAAAATGCTTTTAAAACCTGTTTTCATTGTTGCTTTGATCCATTCTGCAGTAGCAGAAACAGTAAACCATGGTAAAACCTCCACTGTACTTTACTGCTGCAAGTGATAATTTTATATTATAAAATTAATTTTCACAAAGCGCAGTGATGTGACCCATTCTCTAATCAGTTCCCTCCCCTTCTTTTAGGCCAAAATTCCTTGCATGGCTTCTCCTCTCACTGCTGTGGATGATTCCTCAGTTCAATTTATGCCTAATCAGGTATTTTTTTTTCAGTTTTCTCTTTCTTTTTATTTCTATGGTGGTCATTTAGGCTTCTTTACAACGAGCAACATGAGTTCAGGAGTTCTAAATCCAGGATGTTTTATACTTTGTTGATACATTTTGCACCCTCTGGTGACCTTTGTACACAAAAATGTCCTTGCACCTTAAATTGCTATAAAATCTCTTTCTTCCTTACTTGTAATTAATGCTGGATAAAACATCTACTAATTAACTAGATGCAAAGGTTCTTTCAATTTTTGCAAGTATTCTATATTTTACAGAATTCATTTGTGAAGGTGTGGCAATTATAAACTTTCTAACCTGTAAGAAACTCCTTGCGGACTTTAAAAGTGTCAATCAGCGGAGTGAGGATGCCCTCGATAGTGCCGAACATGCTGCCGAGGCCAAGATTGATCAGCATGAGGAAGAACATGACGGACCAGAAGGGTGAGGCTGGGAAGTGAGTCATGGCTTCTGTGAAGGCGATGAAGGCCAAACCTGTGCCTTGGACTGCCTGTTAGAAGGAGAAAGGAGGTATTTGTTTTAGTATCTTAGCAGAAAAAAGACTCCATTGGACGAGTTGAAGTTCAACAGCAAAATTCAATAATAACCAGAGGAACTTTTACTTTGTTGCAGGTATATTTTATTCAGTTTAGGAAAAACTTGGATATTTAATTATTATATGTCTGCTTGTGGTGATAAAATGGATTTAAGCAGTCCCTCTACTTTAAAAAAAAAAAAAAAACTCAATTTTATTTCATCCTTTAGATGTGAATGAAAAATCGGTGGTCTAAAATGTTCTGTACCAAGCTTCAGAGATGCTGTTATGCAGACTCTTTTCCCTGGTGGACAGCTGTTTCTCTTTCATATCCAGCTGTTTGTCATATTTAACATTCATGTTTGGAAACAGAGAAGCTGGGAAATAATAGAATTTTATAATCAAATGATATTCTGACCTGTCCCTGTCGAATGATTTGGAAATGCTAAATTTTCTCTGTGAAATTTGGAGATACTGTAAAAAAGATTATTTTCACTTTTAGACAACGCTTGTAGCTATTTGCCTTCATATCCACTCATTGTGCCAGGGCAAACTAACTGTTGGACATATTGATCATATAACTGAAATGATTGATTAGCCATGTTGTTAAATGACTTGCATAAACAGGTTTTTCATTTGTTTTTTTCTGTCCATGTTGAATAAACTGGAAATATTAACATTAAGTGAGCTTCAAAGATACTGTTGGATGGATTTCAAAGGTAAATTGTCTGCTGCTGTTCCCGAGCTAATCTTTTAATGTAACAATATTCTATATTTGTTTGTGTTGAATGACTTACAATAATCAGTCTTCTTTGCGAGCGTCAGATAGTGTCAAACTGATTTTTTACCCTTCTAAACAAAGTTAAGTGCAGTTTTTTTCTTCATAGCCAATCTTTGTGCTATGCTAAGTTAACTGTTAGCTCAAACCTCAAACTTACAATTTGTTTATTTCCAAATATTTACACAAATCTGTTTTATTCATGAGCTTCGGAGATAGTGTTTTGTAGATTATTTTTTTGAGAACAAAGCTTTGCTAGCTGCATGTGTGCTACGCAATGCTAACTGTTACATCAAATGACTGAAATTTCCTCTCCTTGTACTATACCTTATTAAGCTCGTCTTCAATACTGCAAGAATCCAGCCCCAGCTGGTCATACCCTTTTATGGCCTCGATCATCTTTTGGTAATCCTCTGCAGTGACCTGGCTAACATCAGTCAGGTTTATGTGTTGGGGAATAAGGCTCTGATCAATGCCTTTCCCCATCAACGACACAATCTTATTAGTGTTCCTAAAAGACAAAAAGAAATCATTTCAAGTTAGATTTTCACAAAACCATAATTTAGGTCAGACTTTACCATAAAAAAACTTTTTTTCTTTGACAGTCTAGTCGAAGCTAAATCCAAAGGGAAGCTCGTACTCACAGAGCAACGCATTTGCTGTTCATGATGTTGGCTTTGAAGCCCAGCACAGCAAAGACCACCAGGGTGGCCAGCACGGAGGTGAAGAAGTTGATGAGCGACACCAAGACTGCATCGAAGTGGCAGTTGTTGTCGCGCTTGTTGTAGCTGGAGAAGGCTATGACGCCGCCGAAGCCTAGACCCAGTGCGAAGAAGACCTGAGTGGCTGCCTCTCGCCACACTTTGGCCTCCAACATGATCTCCATCTGAGGGCAGACACACGTTTGGTTTGGTTTGACATGGTTACTCGGTGGGCATAGATAGTTGATATTGCAGGTGAGTGTGTGTATGAAGCCTACTAAGGAAAAAAAACATTAAATTCATTGTGAAGCCGTGATAGCAGCAGGAAACAAACATAACTTCTGGATTTATCATGTGTCTGTTTTACATCCCGTCCACCTTTCCAGGCTGCATCTATGTAGGTCACTGCAGCAGGTACACTTTAAATACTGTAAGGCCATGGCATAAATTAGGCCTTCCTCATCCTCAGATACTCAGGTGTTCCTTAAATTCCATATATATATATGTTACCTTATATATTTACATATTTTGCAATCACTGGCAGAAGCTGTTCACATTAATTTCTTTCCATACTTCGCTGCATGTCAGAGCACCACCCAGTCAAACCGTAGGAGCCCAACTCAGATACCGTTTGATGTCTGCAGGTACACAAAGATGGCAGCAGAAGTTGTCAGAGACAGAGGAGCAGAATCTCAGGACAGACACTCTCTGCTGAAACCCAGTCTTCGAATGACTGGTTACATAAGGACTCAGATACTCCTGTTTCCATGGTGACATGAGTCTGTGGCCAGGAGTGCCATTGGTGCTTGCTGCACAAGAGCCAACCTATTACAGTGCAGATTTATTGTTTAGACTTCCAGTAGTTAAACTGTGATTCCAGCAGGAAACAGTGACTGTTTTACGTTATTAATAGCGTGGTCACAATGTCCCATCATTATTGGCACTAATACTGGTTTTAATTACTGATAAAGCTTGAGCTAATATGTATGATTTTATGGTCTTATTGGTTTTATTCTTTTATATAAAACTATACTCACCTTTCAGGGATGAATACAGATTTATCATTTCATATGAATAGGAATGAACAAAACATGGTTTAAAAATGTAAACAGGGCAGCCACCTCATTTAGAGGTTACACCTCCTCAGTTCAGCAGGAATGGATTGCTCTTGGTTGTAAACCCCTTTTCTGTCTATTTACTGTACAATCAGAGCCACTAGAGGTCAGAAATGGTTAAAACAGACAGATCTAGCAGATCTGACGTAATTAATCTTTCCTGCAAAGACATAAAAAAACTGCCGAGCATCTGGATCACTTAATCTGTACCCGAGGTCTCATTTATAAAACATTGTGTAGAATTGTGTAGAAGCTTACGTTAGGTATGGCCATAAATAATCGACAATCAATTAATCAATCATTAAGATTTTAATCGTTTACATTATTTTTTAAATGATTAATCAAATGCATCTTTAGACTGGTGCTGAAGTTGCATGTAAGCCCATATTTTACAGTGTAACCATTTCATGAATCTCATTTAAGTGCGACAAGAGTCATTCATCTTGTCATTAAAATCTAAATAAGGAAACACAAGGTTTTTTCTACTTTTGCTTTATTTAAATAGAGGCTATAAATATAGGATTTTACTCTAGCAATATTAATGATTAATCAGTAGTCGATTGTTAATTCTTCTGATAATCGATTAAGACAATTTAATTGAATGCCCATCCCTAGTTTACGTAGCCACACGAGCTGAAAATGCTGTACGCCAAAAAAGAATCAGATTTATAAATCCATGATGCACACTTGTAAATAATTTTCCTTCTATGGATCACAGATGGGGGCTGCACGGTGGTGTAGTGGTTAGCACTGCGGCCTCACAGTGAGAGGGCCGCAGGTTCAAGTCCCAAGTTGGTCTGATTCTGGCTGAGGAGGGGTTTGGCCTTCCTGTGTGGAGTTTGCATGTTCTCCCCGTGTATGCGTGGGTTCTCACCGGGTACTCCGGCTTCCTCCCACTGTCCAAAGACATGCAT
>JAVQJG010138104.1:0-18485 GCA_036024015.1 Craterocephalus amniculus
CCCCCCCCCCCGGTCTGTCCTTTCAGACAAACAGGAGTTTATTTTCAGTATTTTAAAATGGGGAACCAAACTGAACTCTGCAGATCTGCTACAAACTCTGAGTTAAATCAGTTCAGAATAGTGGATGTAAGTTATTTTTGTAGCATTTCTTACTTTTTCCACAAATTTAATGACACAACAACAGGCCTTGTGAAACATATATACATGTAGCTGCAAAATCTTTTCAGTGCATGCTAGGACTGGTGCTGCTAATATCCTGGTGCTTTCTGCAAAGCACAAACTCTGATATCAAGCTCATCTTCCTGAAAAGCTTTCAGCGCTGAGTGACTCATCCTGAATCAGTCACAGTAGCACACATTCACGAGTGGGAGTTTTCATCTCGCCCCATGCTTTGCACCACAGGCAACAAGAAGTATAAATCTGCATCATTTCAAGGAAAAAAAAAACAGACATATTATTCGGGAACACATTTATTTTGACACAAAAATCCAAAGTTTTTGTTGAGTAAGATAATGTGGATGTTTCTGTGTGATAGGAATCTTAATGGCAATAGAAAAAGAAATGCAAAGAACATGTGCAGACATTTGATCAAAAATACCTACACTGTACACCAAGATACGTAAGCAGACACACGAAAATATGTTTGGGTATTTATATCAACAAATACCGTGTTAACAAATACCATCAACACTCACCTTTGGCTTCATATTAAGCGACAGTGACTTTAACGACATAGCTGATGACAACTCTTTCACACATGAGTACAACACACTGAAGAGCTGCAGGTAAGACTGCACAAAGATACCCTCAAAGTTCACTACATGTTGGAGTAATATCAATATGTACTTTTCCACAGACAATTATATGTAGATACTGCTATATATCCCGCTGCCTATGGCTGCAGAAGTGAAAGGGGAACTATTTGTATCCCAGTTTTGAGTTCAGCTTTACCAGTGTGGGCTTTTTTTTTTACTCGATTCTCCAACTCTCGGCATCATAGAACAAAATAGTACAAATATAGATTAAGCACAATCTTCAGAGGAAGAAGAAAAACAGTCTTTTACAGTCAAAACTCGAGCAAGGTAACAGTCTTGAATCTGGCCTTGGCCTACAGTTTGAGTATTTGTACAAAGTAGCTGCTGACAAGACAAAACCATTTCAGCTTCTACTTACAGTGAGCTTAGAAAGGTCTGGCTTCAGTTCAGAACCAGTTTGGATAAAACTAGTTTCAGTTTGACTCTCCACTGTCCTGCAGGTTTTAGATGTTCAGCCTGCTTCATCACACCTGGCTTGACAACATGCTGTTGGAGCCATTTAATTTGAATCGCGTGTGCTGGAGCAGATAGACAAGTAAACCAACGGGACAGTGGTCCTCAAGCACTGAAGTTTCAGATCCTTGCTCTTGTGTTTTACTACATATGTGTGTTATTATACTTCTGCAGACTCTAAAATGCTTCTCCTGTTCATACAGACAAAATAGAAGAGGTATTGGAAGTTTTCACCTTTCTTTTAAACTTCTAATACTGAAAAATACATGAATGAAGTTTCATTAGTGTTACGTGAACATGAATGTCCCCAACTAAGGAAAAAAAACAATCCAGATATGATTAATTTATTAATGCCAGATCCACAAGCTGCACACATATTTTCCCATGTAAATAAACTAAAACTAGTAGCCTATGAATGAAATGAGTGTTTCAGTTTTCTGTATGATTTTTTTGCAGTTTTAAACTAAAATGTGAAATTTGTGCTTATCCCAATTATAACAATGTGCATTTGCTTTTGAATATTGTTTAAAAATGCAAACTTATTTGCAAATCTGCTTTTTGCCATTTCTGTAAGTTGCAAAATTAAATCAATTAGTAAACTTTAAAACCAGATGTTGCAGCTATTCTAAAGCTGAAATCTTAAGAAGACAAAAAACAAACTGTTCAGGCAAAAGCATAAAATGTGTTAGGATTGCATTATTTTGAATCAAATAGAAACTAATATTCAAACAGAAATACACAATACAGATTTAGGTTTGCATTAAAATGAATTGCAATTTGAGAAGTGGGCACCAAATCTTTCCAGTCACACAGTAGAAAATACATCATAAAGCAGAAGGAGAAACATTTTCATGTACTTTCAGAGACAAAGCTGGACTCTGTGCACCAAATGTAGGAGTAATACACCGGGCACAAGCAGGAGCTACGGCGAAACCACATAATGTGAGTTTGCACTAGGGAGAAACCCTTCAGCCAAAGGCATTTAAAATGCTGTGTTTGTACAATGTGGGGCCTCTGCACCAGCACAGCTTGTGGATCTGTAATAAAGAGGTAAATGTTTCACAACAGTTTCTTTCCCATCCACCAGCATCAACTAGAATAAGAAAAAATTGTGAATGCTATTGCTAAATACAGTTCTTTTAAGTCTCACATGTACTGTTAGAAAATATCTGCCAGTCAAATGTAAAGCTATTCACACGGTAAAGAAAACACAAGCATTAGTAATTCACTACAGAATGCCTCATAGAGTGTCTGTATTCATCTAGGCACCAATATATTCTGATCAACAACATTTGCAAGAAGGAGCACATGGAAATGAAAACTGCCAAAAGGCTTTGATGTCAACCAAAGAGATGAGGAGACAGTCCCCTCTGATATACACCTGTGAGTCACTGCACAAGAGCTTTGAACAGATATGATCAGAAGATGACCTTTACAACAAGATCAAACTACAACGTACTGCAATTCTAATGAAAGTACACATGGATAAATAATTTAAAAACTGTTCTACAGAGTTAACTGTGATGAAGGTTCCCATCCACATACTGATAAATGTATTAAATGCATCAGGAATAAGACATTTAACTAAGCTTTTAACAGAGGTCACGGTAAAGTGACCTCCAGTGGAGGAACTACAGAGACCTTTATCTCATAGCTACAGTAAGATAACACGTACAAAATGTAATTTCAGACATTCTCCGTTTCTAAAACTTGCACGTTTTGTTAATTTTGATTCATTAAAATGTAATTCATTGAAATCTTTTTACATTATAGCTTATTACAAGACAGTCCGTGTGTGTGTGTTATCCCTACTCCATCCTACGAGCAGAGTAACGGTTAACAGTACCAAAGTCGTCCTGTTGAGGCAGGGAATATTTTTTAAAGACAGAAAATCTGCACTGGAATCCAGCACATGAACCATTAGGGTCCACTAGAAAAAAACAGTCCAACTCTTGTTAAGTGACATATTTATCCACAGCAGCAATCATCAAGAAAGTTCAGCCACTTGAAATCCGAACCTCACATTTCTGATATTCAACAAGCATAACTCGACGTGGAAAAGACTTTACAATGGGCATTCCTTTCCAAAGCAGCTGCCGGACTCTAGTGTCCTGCAATAGTTTCACACACTTTTCCAAAAATTCGCAATCCAGCATTCAACAATAAAAAAAAAAAACCTTAAACAGTATGAGTGTATTCTCTGTTGCTTTGCATAACCTTTTACATTCATTATCAGTGGCAAGGTTGAGCATAAAGTGTCAGTCTCGTAAAAATTCAACAGTCCGCCCATTCACAAATCAGATTCACATTGGCTTGCAAACCATGGCAACAACCAAAGAGGAACATGTTAAACACGTTCAAAGCTAAAAAGCTGCGCGCTTACAGAGTACGTCACCGTAACAGTCTGAAATAACAAATTCTAGCCAATAATCACCACCATGTAAGATATAGACACACATTTTAACCCTTGTTTGCACCCCTTTTCATCAAGGAAGCAACACGGTGCAATATATTAAAAAAAAAACATCCACCTGATGGATCAGCCAAAATTGTTGTTTCTACCATAATTTCCTCTTGTTAATGAGGGAAACAGGCTGGTGAAACCTTGAAGAAAACAATCATCACTTTTCAGCATTTCAGCGTTTGATATTTGTGAACGCAACTTCTATAAACGATCCCAACAAACTTGCTTCGGAGCTGCACTTCCGAAAATAAGCCTTTTTTTCTTTTGGTGATCAACATGTTTTGTTTTCTTTAAATGAAACTGTCAGGTATTAATAAACAACCTTATTTCTGTTTGTTGCATTGGATAGGAGGTGTAATTCTACAGCATTACACAACATATTGAAACAATAATTTGCTGCTGTCCCATCATGCATTGCATACATTTGGAAGTTGTAAAACTTCCAAACACATTTTTAAATCCTTCCAGACACACACCAATCTGAGGTTTCTCTAAGAAAGCACAGATTAGAGGAAATTCGGAATATTCTGTCATATTTTGTACAACAGAGCAAATGACTTTTCTCTCTCTCACGCTGTTAGTCTCTTTATGGTCCCCCCTTAAAACAGTCCTGACACAAAGGCTGGGAACCAAAGACAATAAGCATTTCATCTCATGAAGCTACAATGCTACTTTGAGAGCAATGTTGTTCTGTACAGAGACGAGAAAAGACATGAGAGGAGCAAAAAGGATAACAGTAGGGCCGGTTTGCATGCAGTGCATGCCTGGCAAATTGCAAAGCTCCTACGATTGTTACAGCAGCCTCAGCAAAAGAACGGCAGAAGAAAAACAACGTGCCATCTTAGAAACTACAAACCCAACAAACTGCCTATCAACAGCTAGAGAATTCAGTTCTCAGGCTCTTCCGGGGGGTTTCTCATTTGAAATTTGCACTACTCCCTCGCTTGTAAAGGTGAAACACTCCTTTGTCATTCACCTTTTCACCTACAAATTTTTATCTCATATTTTCCGACCACACCTTCCTGTCTGCCAGCTTACGAGGACTCCACGGTGATGATGGCCTCTCGGGCCTTACGGACGCCACTGGAGGATGAAGAGACGTGGCCGTGGCATTCCAGTAGCGGTGACTGGTCACTGGGCTTCACCGTGTCGTGCATCGTGTTCACCCTTTCCTCTTCCCTCATGATCTCTTTCCTTCGACTACCCAGACGGCCTTTTTCCTCCTCGTCTCTCTTCACGTGACAGCGACACACCTCGATGCCCGAGTCGCCCGTCAGACGTCGATGTTGGAAATGATCCTCCTCCTCATCGTCTTCTTCCTCTTCCTCCTCCTCTCTGTCCTGTTTCCTTTCCTCTCTGTTGGAACTGTGCACCGACACAGCCACGTGTGATAAGTGGAGAGCCTGATCCTGAGAGGTCCCCTCCCTCACTTTCTGGATCGCCACGGCACCGGGTGCATCAGGAGGGACAAGAGGATGGATAGGACCGGGGGGAACATAGGGTAACAGGACGAGGGGGGAAAGCGGGAGGCGCGAGGGGTGTGAAGGGCGGGAATGTAAAGGAAGAGAAAGAGGAGGAGAAACATATGGGGCTCCTTCGCCGCCGTTAGGGGAACATCTCTGCACTGGTATGACATCAGGAGCAGCTGCAGGTATAACATCTGGTGGGACTTGCAGTTGGGGAGGTGGGGAGGGTGTCGACATGAATACGGCCCCGAACCTTGGCAAGACGGCCAGGTCGCCCCCTGCTTCGCTGGGTGTGGAGATGCGGCTGCTGTCGTACGTGTCGTCTGTCACCTGGACAGAAAAGGAGGTACTGGAAGGGGAGGTGAGGGAGCAGGACTCGCAGGAGCAGCTGGTATAGATGTCAGAGCTCTGAGACAAGGTCAGGCCGCTTGGGCCGGGGCCCAGGTAGGGCGGACAGGGGTGGCGGGGGTGGAGGTGGTGATGGGGATAATAGGAGCTGAGAGCGCCTGCGGTACCTGTCTGGAGGGCAAAGATGGAGCTGTATGGTGGGGGAGGGGTGCTGGGCTGTGCAGCCACCTCCTCGTAGGAGGGCAGCTTGAGGGATGTCAGGAAACCTGCAACAAGAGTAGTGGTTGTAAACGTTACTTGGCAGTGGACATGCTCAGGGAACATGAGGAGGGCTATTTGGGAATATCTTGGACATCGTATTATAATGTAATTATCTTAATCTTTGCAAGTCTAAACATATTTCAAAAAGTGTTTTTTTATTCTCCTTAGTGCACATCAGCCTTCTTTGAATTAAGCAAAACAACTTCAAGGTAATGGATGCATTTCTGGCCCATTAGCGGAAGATTTTCATTCTTATTTTTACCCTTTCTCTTTACCTTTTTTTCTTTACATGAGCTAAATGCACTTTAAATATAGCTTATATGAGTGACTTTTTTTTCTTATTTATAATTATTTTTATCATCATTGGTATTATTACTATTATTATTATTGTTGCTACTATTGTTAATAGTAATTATTGTTAATGATTGCGGCCGTCAATAATGATAATAATTATTACCAATATTAGTATGTCTATTTCCACGATCAATTTGACTGCTAACTTCAACATCCAATAATCGATTACTGACTGATCTTCTTCTGGAATGCTTTTTTTTTTTTGTTTTAAATTATCTATTCACAAACCTTCCTCAACCAATGTTTTCTCTCCTTTTTCTTTATTGTTTTATAATCATTTGACATGCTAACCTCTTCCATATCACGCCCCTCACTTTGTACTACACTTCATTTTATGTACACATTATCACTGCTCGATAAATAAATCAATTCCTCTGAAGGCAGTATATTCAAGTCTGCTAATTATATAGCAATAATGTTATTTTATGATATAGCAACAGTGAAGGCTTACTTCAACAAAAAATACTGGGGAAGAGGGAAGAGAGGCCATGCAGAATTTCCCAGAGAGGATGGTAAAGCACCTTGATGAAACAGTGCTACCTGGCATTATGCCCATAGCTGGTATCCTTCAGTTTTTCCAGTCATCTGCTTGAACTTAACCTGCTCACTTCTGGATCCTGTCTTATTATTTAGAGGAAATTCTGTATCAGTAGCAAACTCCTAATCTGTTTCTCTATTTGGACAAACAAAAATCACACTCCAGCCACTGCTGGCAAGCATTGTTTAAAGGTCTGTAAAATCGATTAAATTGTTAGTCTTCACTCTGTCGCTGGCCCTTTGCGAGTCCATCATACACAAATTACTGCAATCTGGATCATGACCCAAACATCCTGAGACAGAAACCTAAGTCCTCTTTAAAGGAAGAAACTGTCTAGTCACTAGACCTCAGCTCTGATCAATTGTAAATAAATTGTGCCTTTTTGAAAAAAATTAAAAAACAACAAACAATCAAAGTGCTTCAAGATTGTTTGTAACCTGCTTATTAAGAAGACATCAACATACTGAGGTCCAGCATTGACGAAGGGTAGTTGCAAGCTCCGTTATAAGCAATCAGATTGATTTCTCTCTGTCTCTGCTGCTGCTGGATTCTCAGCTTGGCCCGGCGGTGGCGGTAAGCGCAGAAACAGCTGAAGAGGATCAGCACTGTCCACAGCAACCAAAACCCTGCCAAAAAGAAAACAATTTATGTGTATAAATGTGTTTTCCTTAATTCGCACCAAAATGATCAGTGGACTTACACCAGAGTTCATAATAATAGGTACAGCAGCCTGTCTCTCCACAGCAGTGTCCCGTTTCACACAGGTAGCCTGGATTGTTGTTTACTCCAGGACAGTACTTGGGACTGACAACAGGCCGGCTGCTGAAGCCCCCTTGATGCTTCACCACCTAGTGGACAAAACAGCACATTGCAGTTTATAAAGGGAATAATGAAGGTGCAAAATGGTTTTATGGTTTCCTATATTAGTTTTTATCCTCTTAGTTTTTTAACTGGAACATTAAGTTGGGACAGAACTGAAAGTTATTCATATGTGATGCCAATCTTTGAACTGAGACTTTTGATTATCTTCTATAACTTACAAGCAGCCACCATGACTTGGCTGAAGTGCCAATCTCAAATCATGTGATGCCAACTGCACCATCTCCTTCATTAATGGACAGGCACCGTGCACAGCTTCAGGCTAAAGCCCTGCAAACACCCTCACACAGGCGCTTTATTTGACATGAAAGACAACTGACCTGAACACTTGGAGCATGTTTCTAAAGTTGCCATATAGTCAGTGTAAAAAACGAATATGTAAATGTTCAGGTTTCTACTTTCATCATTTGTTTATTGTCTGTCTTTTTCATACTCTTTACAGGACCCTGCAAAAGTCTTGATCCACCATGATTCTTTTACTTTGCTTCCAAGGAGTCAGAGCCTCATGTAATCTTTTTAAAGTGGTCTCAAGCAACAGTTCTGCAGACTTTCTTAAGGTCTTTAAAGTTTTTCATCAGAAATTGACAACTTATTCTTTTTTTTCAGTAATTTTCAGTTCCAGTCTAATTTCAGAGCAATTTGTTCAGGCTGTGTAGAAGAATAGAGGTTGTCATAACAACTATCGTGCTCATTAGAACTGTACAAGATTTGCTTTTACCTTATATGTTGTGTTTCTATTTATGTTTGAACATTTTCAATATATCATTGCCAAAAAAAAGCATAGCATTGCAGGCAAAGTGGCAAGAAAGCAGAGCCTTTGCATAGGTCTGTCTCATGGAATAATGTCAATACGAAGCCCAAAACATGTAATGTGAGTGAAATGCTTTGTTATGACCACAAGGAAGCAGTAAATATGTCTTTTTTGTCATGTTACAGCCTAGAACTAAAAAAGTACTGAAACTGCAGCACAGCAATGAAGATAGATACAGTAAATCCAAAGTAAAGATGAAAGTCTTTAGATAGAATAAAAGCTCTTTATGGATTACTTGATATTTATAACCAGTACTACTTTAGACAAATATTACTATTTTTGCAGCATGACAGGTTCAACAAATTAAAAAAAAATCCTCACCTTATCAATTGTGCTCATGTCAATCTCCTTTACAGGCACCTGCAATAACAAAATGCAAGAAGGAAGCAAGTTAAGAACAGCACAAAGACATTAAATACTACAAGTAGGATACATGATAAAAAGCCGGTTAGTCTCTTAGCCTGGGCAGAAGGGTCAAAAAGAGCTCAGGAATTTCAGCAAAAACCATAAAACACAACAGCAATGCAGCATTAAGAGGCATCTAAATCTGCTACAAATGTAGTTACCACATGAGACTCAAACTGTTAACAAGTATTAATGCATTGCCATAGCAACTACCCAGAATAAGGCTTCAAGGTTTTTTTTAAAAATATTATTTCTACCCAAGTGGGCAATGTTTATGTCATCCAGTGGTACAAAATGTTTCATTTGTGGTTAAAGGCTGAGCTTCCTACCGTGGCATCTTCGGTTACAACCAACCCCTGCAGGGACATGGTCATCTGTTGAAAGGCAGAGATACAACCGTTAGGATGGAGCGACAGATATAAATATGATGAAGATGACAAGAAGAAAGAAAAAGTTCAAACTGCGTTGTTAGCCTGGTGACAAAGCATAACAAAAGACCACTTAAGGCCTATTTTCCAGTCTGAGGCTGCCAGCTGCTGCTCTCCTGGCCTTTTAAGAAGATGGAAAGCCTTTTAACAAGCTCTTTTTTGTGCTACAAGTTAGAAGACAGTGAACACCACTTCTCAGACTTCAATGTAGCCGTACTTAGTGAATGAGGGAAAACCACCATTTATTTTAATCAGCTGTTAATTTGTTTGTTGAGGAGTTTAACCAATAAAAGACCAGAGAGAAAAACGCCTCTCATGTGTATTTTAAGCCTAAGGGGACATATTCATATAGTTTAAGCATCAATACATTGATTTACATAGTGTATATTTTTAGAGCCACTAATAGGAAATAGATTAATGAATTTTCTGTTGAGCAACCGAAGAACACAGCATTCTTCCAGTAAAGAGTTTTGCAAATAAAATCATTCAAATGACACTAATTTTTCTTTTAGAATGATTTTCTCCCTAACCATCACACACAATGATCCAACAGATGTATTATGATAAATAAGCATTGTTTTAAATTAGGCAACAGAAAGCTAAGACACAACTTAGTTTTGCTCAAGTTTGTTATTAACAATTATTGACCAGATATTATTTACTGGCCCAAACATATTGACTATTTGTCTCCTTATGTATAAAATATCTAAAGATGCTTTTAGTCTTGGATGGAAACATGTAATTATTGCATTTATACACAGCTGAAGATCAAAACATTTCTGAGTGTCATTTAAACTTCAGGAAAGAAAACAACCAGGTTTACTGTAAGCAGAAGGGAAAAAAAATGTGCATGCTGGATGTGGTACACTCATACACACACATTGTTAAACCAGGAGCGACTGAGGCGTGCAGGCTTGCAGCACAAAAAGTCTGCAGTCATGTAAATGAAATGTTTTGTTAGTAAATGACTGCTGCCTGTGTGGTCAGCATAGGGAACAATGTTGGCGCTGGACTTCACTTTGTGTGTGCACGCATACACACCAGTGCAGACACAGCACAACTGCTTTCAAAGAGCTGAATGAGCTGGGAGCAGACCATACCCATACGTATTTACCGTCCATACATATGTGTAGAAAGGTCAGAATCAGCTACTGCATCCACAGGTTCCTTATGTTGCATAACACACCGTTATGTGACACGGGTGGAAGAGCAACGTCAAACCAAGAACAAACAAACTCCGCAAACTGCCACTGCAGCATGAGGTGGGAAAGGAATAATAAAGTTTCTGCAAAACACAACCAAATAATATCCATATATAAGCTGGGCCGTGTGGCTTTAAACTCAGCAGCTTCACATGTGCTGCCTCTGAGGATTTTTCAGGAATCTTAGATGGGGAAATTAGTTATTTTTCTACAGAGCATATCAGTCCATACAAAGCATATTTTAAGGGTTAAAGACAGATTCTGCAAACTGCTTCTTACCAAAACCAAAACTTGTCATAACATCATTGTGAAGATCAAAAGTGAAGATTACCACTTTTAACGGCCGTAGTCAAGAGAGGAAATGTACTTTCATATATACTGTCATGCTGATTTCCTGTGGTAAGACCACCACATGGCCCAGCACATGTGCACAAGTGTAAAGTGGAGTCATTCAGATTTCCACAGAGACCACGAACTAACCGCAAATGATTTCCAGCCAAGCCTGCAGATTCCACACACTTGCAGACAAAATCAAAAGGTCACATATACACCTTACTGTTGCAACAGATTAATTCAAACAAGTATAAGGTACAGCCACCATGCCATCAATGCTGTCTGGAACTTTCTTTTTTCATAGAGGAGGCATTGATGCATTATTGTGTTTGATGTTGCTCTGTCTGGTCACCCCACTCTTTTACCAGCTGAGGCAGATAGCTGGCCTGCCTTTGTCTGCTTTCGCTGGACGTATCCTCATGTTAAAAAAATAGAAAGTTCTCCACTCCACTGTATCACACGAGCGTGTACATGCTTAGCAAGGGGCAATGAATCAAACTGAAGGCTCAGTCTGGTCCACTGGTTTCTTTCTCTCTGATTGGGACTGATTTTACATTCTCTCTCTGTATTAAGTGTTCTTTGGATGACTTTTGTTTATAACTGGTATTAAACAAACAAATTATATCAACTTAACCCACGCGTAAGCAATTAGAGTTTGGTCAGCTATGTTTTTTCCCTTTCATAATACAAATTGATGTTTTATTATATGCTGTTGTGAGAGAAGGGATGGCAGCAGATGTCATGTAGAAGACTATTAAAAGGAAGCATTATGAAGTACATTAAAACAAAATGAAAGAAATGAAATGATAAAACAAATTTAAGACCCACTCCATAAATTTTTAACCTTAAAATTCTTCAAACTTGTGGATGGCACAGTTACATCTCTTGCTTTAATTTCTGGGGCCATCGCTGCTCAGCAACGTCCAAAGACTGTGAAACCGCTGTATACAACTCTTTCACTGGGATGCAATGTGAGGTTGCAGATGAGTTCGCACAAAGTGAACGCCTTGCAAAGAGCATGCAAGAGATATATCCACATACTATCCACTAGTAAGAGGATGTAAACACGCTGGCCGTATTGAACGTGCACTGTAGTGGATTCAGCAAAGAAACGTGAAAAGACAGTATCACGGGAGGAGATGAAACCAAAGAGAGCCAGAGACGGCAGGAGATGAGATCAGTCTTTTTACTGGCTGGAGAGAGCTCAAGCACAGATAGCATGCAAGGTGGATGCCGAATTAGCCCTCAGTCAAGACTGGATCACTGATAAATTGGCAAAGGTTCTGTAGTGTGTCTTTAAATGAAGATAAAATGCAAGGAAAATAAGTTAGTAGGGATGCAAATTATCACGTAATTCATTAATCAATGATTGTTTCATCGTGTCAGTCGATGATCGATTAATAAACAAGCGACAATTTTGGGCTGGGGAGGAATAATTGATGGTTTCTGAGGTCAATATAAAGTGTTTGATACATGCTGGCAGTCTGATGGGGCTGCTCTCTTCAGAAACTAAACATTTTAACGTAGCAGGAGCGGATCCATCTCTCATATGATCAAGTGACCTGACCACTTTCCTCTAAAGCTCAACAGAGGGCTCAGCTTTGTGCAACTTTTTCCTCCTCCTGGATGAAAAGTTTGTAACGGTCGAATGAAGTACGTAGGTCGAAACGATTTCTGAGGAGGTCAGAAAGGGAGAGACTTTTTATTTTGCAACAGTGCCCTGTAGAAAGTTACACACTGTCCCTTTAATTTTATCAATACGTTTTTATGAGTGTTTGGATTAGGCTATAGTGTCCTGGAGAGATGGTATAATTTTTGTTGCTTTCATCATTTCTGGGATTTGGAGCAGATGTAGATTTAGCTGTTTAACAGCAATGGCTGCAAGAGGCTGTAAAGCATGATTAATCACCTTTTACATCGAGGTGTAACTTGTAAGAAATGCGCTTTTGAGGAATGAGCAACACATTTAAAATCCCCTGTAATATTCTCCTGTTGGTTTTTACTCTTGTTTTGAGATTCCAGTAGTGCTGTGTATCAGTCACACACTGGCACCTGATTGGTACTTAGTTGAAAGACATATCAGAATGAGATTAAGGAGCCAGTTGTGATATCTGGGACCTAATTTCATCCACCCGGCAGCCTCTTCATCTGAGAGCCATGGGCATTCACAGGCACCTCCAGAAATTGGAAATGGAGAGGATAGGAAGGCCTGCTGTTCCTCAACCCCACTTCTCTTCTGTGGAATCACCTTGTATTTCTGTCCATGATAGAGTGAAGAACTCCTGGCTGAGGACTGGGATGCATTCCCACAGCAAAACATAACAAGCCAGGTGACCAGCATGACGAGTAAGTGCCAAGCTGTTGTGGCTGCGTCTTGATCTTCCTCATGCTACTGAGGTCCCTGACAGTGTAAAATGAAAAAATGTAAATATGGCCAATGTGGGTTGTTCTTTTTCTTCATTGCTGCAGTAGCACAATTATCCAATCTATCAAGCAACTCAAAACAAGAGGGAATACCAACATGAAAATACTACAAGGGATTTTACACAGTTCACACATTTAGACACCTTGTAAAGGTGAATAATCGGGGTTACCAATGATGTATAATAAAACACAAATTGGTATTGCTACAGGGGAGAAATAATCAACCAAACACAAATAACTTTTGGCATTAAGTTTATTAACAAGTTTGATTGTGATTAATGCTCTAGTAACTAGATAATGTTTTATTATACTTCAGATACTGTGTGGTGCATTAGTGACCGCTCTACATCATAAATATTTAGCATTGATGACAGTAATACAGGCTATCTTCCCCTTTGAATCAGCCTGATTTTGATGGACATTCCTTATTTCTCAAACAATATAAAGAACCAATGATATGAGGGGAGAAAATGACGGAAGGCAGGAAAATGTTTCAGGCTGTTGTTTGTCAACAGCTAGGTAGGCCAACAGAAGCATGTTGCTCTGCAAAACCACTGAAGCCCAGCTGTTGACAGTAGTGTGTCTCAAATGGAAAGTGTGCAGTGCATTACCTCCTCAGCCTGCAGCCCGTGACAGAATGTCAGCGTTTTCTCTGGATCCATGACCGAACAGCCGAGCACCAAGCTGAAGAATGAAATTTCTTCCTCCTCTTTTAAACGCACAAGTGGGATGTTAAACGGTCAGAGCCCCATCACCACTGTCCCACTCCACAAACACTGTGTATTTCCCATCCGCCATTCTCCCCATCAACACGGACGTATAGGCTGCAGCTCCGCGACTTCGCTGCGCACAGCGGCGTTTCTAATGAGCGCCCCGCGGAATTTCACCGTGCAGCCGTCGACTGGTGTTTACTGTAGTGTGGCAGCGATTTTTCACTAGTAGTTTGAGGAGAAAGGGACGGAGCTGTGAATGATGTCATGCCTCTTCAGCCACCAAAGTACTTGCAAAGGGGAGCTGCAGCTTTGATTGGCCGGAGCTCCCAGCAACAGCCGCGCGGAGGCTGCCTCAGCGGGCTTTTTACAACAGTTCCTGTTGTAATTACAGTGCAACATAAACCACGGGACATGAACAATACGATGAAAATGTTTTTTAAAAAAAGATCAGGTTGTTTTCCTTAGGTGGTCATTTGAAAAAAAAATCTCGAATATTCTTCTTTAGAAGCTAATGAATTAAGTTTGTCAAAAGAAAATCTTATTCACAATTTAATAAAATTATTAACTTTATTCAAATCAGTTTAAAAACATGGTAAAATGTAGTTCGTTAAACATTACATTCAGCCTATTGTCATCCAAAAGAAAAAGATTAAAGATTAAATCTGTTTTTGTGGCGTTTTAAGTGTGCGAACTAGTTAGCCCAATAAATATTGTAAGCAAAGTCTTAATATTTTTACAATTCATAAATCCATTGTTTCTTTCGAAACATCTCTTTGGGCATAAGAGAATTGCTGCAGCTTTTTGTAAATTATGCCCCC
Organism: Craterocephalus amniculus; assembly: GCA_036024015.1. Lineage (NCBI taxonomy): Eukaryota > Metazoa > Chordata > Actinopteri > Atheriniformes > Atherinidae > Craterocephalus > Craterocephalus amniculus. Next base: position 14,713 of record JAVQJG010138104.1, read on the forward strand.
AGACCAAATAGTTTAAACTACGAGCTTTGAAAATGTTTGCACTGATGCAACATTACTGTAACACAGTGGAAAACATTTCATAGAGGAAACTAATCGGCTGCTTTTAAAATCAGTTATATCTATAAATCTGCCACTTTAAAAGTCAAAGTAGCTAGGTGACATTTTCTGTCATTTAGTACAGCAAGGAGTAGCTACTAATGCAGTCACTAATGGCAATAGCAAAGATTGGTGGTACAGGCATTTAAGACCCTGCATGACACAGACCCATTAGCCCAATTTATCACAACAGACTTGGATTTGAGGACACAAAGGAACTAAATTATAAGCAAATAGATTTGAATTGTGCCATGCAGTCTTGGTATGCCTACTTTGTAACAGACTGCTAAAAAATATTTTTGGCCTGACATAACGTAGTAGTAAAACATCAGTGGTCACTGGCCTTATAAATTTTTTATTTTTTTTTCAAAGCCATTTTGGGCTCTAGTAACATTAGTAAAGTGGACAGAGGAAAAAAAGAATATGACGTGCAGTAAAGCAACATGCAGGTCGACTGTAAAATCCAGGCCTTATACAGTAAGGAGCTGAGACTCAGTACAGAGATCTCAGGTGAGCTACACAGCACCCACACATAACCATGCCAGCATACTTCTGTTTTCAAACTTTGATACCATGCACAAGGAGAACATCCTAACCGCATACAGGAACGGCTTTAACCATGAACTGTATTCAGACATAATATTTGGCAAATACAATAGGCTACATTTGTAGATATGCATCAACAACGCAGCCACTACGTGTTTCATCCATCCATCCATTTTCTGAACCGCTTAATCCAATTGGGTCGCGGGTGTGCTGGAGCCTATCCCAGCTGTTTGTAAATATATTGTATTCACATGGGCATTTCTAAACATTTTTTGAAAAGCATAATGAACATTCCCTCTTGATCATTAATATAGTTAAAACTTAGCAGGGCATGCACAGGGTAATACTACCTGTACAAATCCTCCAGAGTATGGTCAATTCGCAGTTGTGTCTTTTTTTGTCACTAGATGGCAGCAGACAACACATTATTGGTTTACCAAGAGTCATTGACCTGCTGAGAATATTCAAGCAAAAGGGTCTCAGTTGGAAGACAGTTATGAGTTCCTCTTCTCTTCTTCATGAAAATGTTTTTCAGTCCCAAAAATATGAAACAAGGAAATTAATTTGGCTGCCACGCCTACTTTTCTAATAACAGAGCATGAGACGTTACTAAAATGCATTATTGAGTTTGTGCTCATTACTTTTAAATGAGCATTTTCAGGAAATTCAGTTGTTCAATCAGGATCAGTGTTTTATTCACACAGCCGCACATGCAGCCGCACCATGTTCACACCTTGTCATTTTTATATTTCCATTCAAATTTCAGTTTCATATAATAATAATACAAACACAATGAGGTAAAACAAAAGAAAAGGACTATTGTGATGACTTGGCTGCTTATACATCATGATAATAATAATAGTAGTAGTAGTAGTAGTAGTAGTAGTAGTAGTAGTAGTAGTAGTAGTAGTAGTAGTAATAATGATAGTAATAATAAGACAAAAAAAAACTTTCCTTGACCCATTTTAGCACAAACAAATGCAAAAAACCCCATTAACACAAAATAGTTTTATAAGTATTAAGTGATTATTTGAAGTAACAGATTATACTCCAACAAGAAAAACATAGTGTGGCACAAAAAAGTATTTTTGATACATCCTGATGAATTTTTTTATAATCTCATTCAAAACTTTTGCAGTGGATCAAACTTTCATGTCAGTAGACTTGAGACTGAAAGACACAGCCCCTTTTCATCAGTCACAACGTGAGAAGCATCATTTAGATGACACTCATAATGAAACCTATTTCATCTTTTGTTTTCCTTTCCATGATAAGGTTTGTGGCTCATCCAGTAACTTCTTCATGACTTCTTCTTATGTTATGTTTATCAACCATACTGCATGTTTTCTCTGTTCTCTCCGTCATATCTCAGGGTAATTCTTTTAAACCCACAGTGGGAGTAGCATCAGGCAAACTAACTCTTTAAATTTAGACATTTGTGAAGCAGTAGAAAGTGGTGATTTCTGGATAATCTCAATCCAGGTTTTTTGTTCCATGCTCATAGGCTAGCATACGAAGCTCAAAAATAACAAAAAAAAAACCCAACTATTTCAGAGCAGACAGTTTCAGATCGAGTTTGAAGCCTTTCGGCATGTGGCTGATCTGACTTTGTTGTATTTGCATCTGTACTGTCATCTGTCTTTTATCAATCCATCTTTGTATGCATGAAAGTCAAATGAATACCCCTCTTTCCACTTCTTATAACTGCTGATGAATGAACTTCCTCTACACGATATTTCACAGTCAGAAATTTCCTATCATATGTTCAGCTGACAAGAAAACAGAAGAATGACATAACACAGACTGTTTTGTAACAGATCAGATGCAGTCCAGACCCCATATTCAAGAGTTTGCATCAGAGACTGACATAGAAGTTGAAAAAAAATGAGGCCTTTATATGACGGTAAGGAATTTTCCTGCTCTAACTGTACACGGCTGCAGTGTTATTTTCACACCTGCCCCATCAAACTGTCATTTCATGTCCTGGCATTGAGGTTGTGCTGGAAAGCAGACAGGGGAACAGCCCAGCTCGTGCAATGTTAACTTCCTTTTTTCTGTCTAAACCCCAAAGTCCACAAAGCAGAAAGCGGAGCTTAATAACATGCTAATTCCAGGAAATGCATTGTGGTCTGGTGCTGTTAAAACAGCATGCATCTGCTCGCACCACACTGCCAATTTGCATCCTGTGCCTTGTTGACATGTGACATTTAAAAATGCCACACTAAATGACACCACAGTGTTCAGCAGGTCCCTGATGGATCTGTCTAGGAAGGAGCCAACTTTCACATGTTTTGCATCATTACCAGTCATTTTCCCAAGCAACAGAGAGTATTTTAGCAAACCTTCATATGACGTTCCAGTCACTCTTTTTTTAGTATTTGTTTATACATGCATGTCGATATTTAAATCTCCTGAAGAATGTGTTGTTGAATTTTTTTTTCTTCTTTTGTACATGAACCTCTAGTGTTTTGAAGCATAAAAAGCAAAAATTCTTTAATTTACTGAGCCATCTAATCATAGAGCAAAAGATAAATTCCTAATATTACATGCTGATGTTTCGATCTCTACAAAATGTACTTTGTTACTTGCTACTTTTGCCTCTCCATACTGTTTTGTAACGGATCCCATCCAGGCATCTCCGCCATATTGTTGTTATATTTGAATGAAGTTTGGCATATAGGGTAAATATGGGGCTCAACTTGGTTGGATTCGGCGTTTAATTACATCATGTACCACATCCCTGTTGTTTACGTTCAGCTTACCGGCCTGAAAAAATCTGGTTTCATATATCCCAGCTGTAATAAGAGCTTAAATATCTGTCACATACAGTTGTTCACTGTAACACTGTACCTGAGGCCAAACCAGAAGATTCAAGTTCTAAAAAGCAACAAACAAGATTTCCTGGGAAATACGCAATATCTTTCCCTTATCAGTCCATTGCAAAACTACGAAAAACGTTAGATTAGCACATATATCCTAGCCTGGCTACCGCGACTAAAATTCGCAAGCTTCATATAGTCTGGCCAGGAGGCCTATTCAACCGATTTCCAAAATCCCAAAAAAGTGGGAGCCAATCAAATTTGAGCTTATTTAAAGAGCCGGGCTCAAGGCAGTGGCGTAGTGCTACTACG
>JAVQJG010138137.1:0-24005 GCA_036024015.1 Craterocephalus amniculus
TTTGTCTGCTATATGATATATTTAACTGAAATTGATGATCCAAACAACCAATGATTTATAAAGAAAAATCTTGAAAATAATCAGGGGTGCCCAAACTTTTGCATATGACTGTATATACAAGCCAAATAATAACAAACAGCCTATGTAAAGAAACCAACAGACTGCATCAAATCTAGTCTTTGATCCAATCAGAGAAATCCTTCAGAGAGCCTCACATTATTGCTAAAGATAATTTTAAAGAACATTTGATTCTATGAAATTAGTAAAAACATGATAGTGTTGCTGTGGAAAACAGTGTGCATGTTCTGGCTTTAAACAGAATTAATCAGAGGAGGTGTCTTGCGTCTGATGAGGTTTCTGGTTGGAAATGTATCTGAACGAAGCTGAAGTTTGTCTTATTTCCCTTCTCTCCTGTCTAACAGGTAACTTCGTCCATGCTGGCAACATCCTTGCAACACAGAGGCAGTTGAGGTATCACCCTGGGGCGCATGTGAGTTTTGGTCCACCACCTCATTACAAACGTAGCCCACTTTGGTTTTCTTGCAACTCTTCTTCTTCCTGATGAATCATTTCTTCGTTTTCTTAGACGATAGTCTTCGCTGCTCCATCAAGCCTGAGAGCAACAACAACCCGTTCACAAGGAAAATTTATCCAGTTCAGTTTTATTTTACAGCACTTTAAAAATACCTGCCACGTTTAGCTTTAAACAGATGAAAAATGACCATCTAAACATTTAATTCTGCATTAAACTTAATGCTGAATAAAGTGACTGGTTAATTCCACTTTTTATTCCATATTTCATTCCTCTTTCATCTTTCATCATGTAAACCTATCTATCAGCCTGCTTTAAACGATTCTGGTCCTCCTGTGCATGCTCGTTTCCTCGGCCTGTCATCATGACAACCATATACAATGCTTCCCATCCAGAGCAGTCAGAAACAAACTGACTTTTTTTAAAAGTGAAAGTGAAGTAGTGTGCTAGCGTAGCGACTAGTTGCTGCTTCATATAAAGAATCCAAATCAAGCCAAAATGGTTCTTATTACGTTTTCTCATGTTGTTGAAAAGAAACAAGGCAGGAAGAGGGGCTTTTGACTTTTGCTAGACATTTTATTAATTCTAAATTTAAAAACATCATGTTACTGTACACAAGACTCTATAATAAAAACATTAGGAAACGGTAAAATCCAGCATCTCAGGCTCAGTTAAAACAACTTGATTAAAGAAAAGACTTTAAACAGGAGGTGAGCTGAGGCAGAAACTGTGGGACAAGGACATGAAGACATTTGAATACAAATAATACAGTTTTGAAAGGATTTTAAACTAATGGAAGCCATTGAAGGGAAACTAGGATTGTTTCATTCTGTTCTCTGCTGTATTCACACGGGTTTTACCTGAAAGTCCACATGTGCACCGTTTTCTTTCAAGCTTGAATTTTAAACTTGATCATGTTTTAAATCTGTTCACTTTTCCACAACGTAAAGCACCTTGAATTGTCCTGGACATGCAATATGTTCTATACATAAATTTGCCTTGGATGTCAACCTGTCCTAATTGGTTCATTTATACTTTAACCAGTTAGATCTTTAGAACAATTTAGAAATACTGTTCTCAACAAGCACATAATTTATTTATTGTCTGTTGTGGGAGGAACATGACTGTGTTCCTGTTTGGCTGAAGGTTTCTTTTCATTTTCATTGATCTATTTCCAATGTTTTAATATACAAACATAAAAACATGAACTTCTGTTTGATTTACTGTAACCTCTTCTGACGGTTTCCTTCTTTCTTTCTTTTATTATGTTTAGAAATAAAATTTATAATCTAAACAAACTACTTTTTTCCTCGATTTTTTTGTCCTGAAGGTGGGGATGGGGACCAACAACACTCTATATGCTCATGAGGACGGCTACGTCAGGTTCACCAAGGAGGTCTACATCCCCGCGCCGCGCAGCCTGGAGTCCACCCGCGTCATCACCAAGCTGCCCAAAGGAGCCGTCCTCTACAAGACCTTCATCAGCGTCCTGCCAGTCAAACAGGAGGGCAAGTTCAGACTGGTGGACATGGTCTGAACTCCATGGCAACCCACTGATGCTTTCTGAGGCGGTGGGAACCATGTGACTGGGAGACAGAACCATGTGACTTTATTTACTGGAACTCGACATAAAAACGTTTTATAAACGTGAACGGTGAATTCTAGGAGGAGGATTCCCACAGTGTGATGGAGTACTGGACACTGTGTACTGGATTAAAGCTTTCTATGTGACTGTGTGTGTGTGAGGTTGTTATCTCAGGTGGTCTTTGTGTTTTCTGTCCCTGCATGTTTCAATGAGCTGAAGCTCCACGCGGCCATAAAACCGGATCCACCATTCCAGGGAGGTCCGAGCTGATCAACACGCTGAATGCAGCAGAGAATCTTCATCCATCTGTTTATATTACTGGCTCATTCATTTGCCTTATGTGTAAAAGACACATTTAGAGGAAATGAGATAACTTTAGTTTGTAAATTTTGTAACCGTGGTACACATGAGTGTAAGAATATAATATTCCTCTATGAAAGCCCACTAATTCTTGTCTTGTAATGTTAATGATTTTAGAGTGAAGGGAAGGCCATGCATCATACGACAGGCTACAGGAATTTATTTAACTTGTAAAGTAAAAATTCAAATTGATCTATAGAGCATTTTCTTACATATAAAAAAGTACATGATTGTACAATGGTAAAGCTTTGAAAAAGTGTAATACCAAAACTATCAAGCAGATGGCACCCAATCCCTCCAACATCACCGTCTGACTGTCAATGACTGGTAACACACGCCAGATCCACATGGTTAGATGTAAAGTGCACAACCCTAAAAAAAATGTTCCCATAAAATGACCAAAATCCAATCTTCTGATGAACTTGATCCTTGATAACTGTCAATATTTAGTATTTAGTCTTTAACAAAGTTTTCAACAAGACTAAGAAAGACTTTAAAAAACCATGAGAGAGGATGTGAGAGACTGGTGGTATGCAGAGGGAGTGTGGGTGAGGATGGGAGGAATGATGGATGGGGGGAGTTAGCTGACCTGACTTCTAATCTTATGGGATTTTTGTGGGACACTGTGCAGCCTGCTGTCTGGGCAGATAACGTGAACTGAGAAACATCTCCACTGGAAAGCATTGTGGAAGTATAAACTCCTTTGGGACGTGGTTGAATGGGAGATTCTCATCATGGATGTGCAGCAACTGTGTGATGCATCATATCCATCAGGAGCAGAACCTCTGAGGAAGGTTTCCATCACCTTATTGGATCTCTGACACCAAGAAAAAAGGCAGTTATGGAAGAAAATGGATTCCAGCCCGGTACTAGAAGGTGGTCCTGATGAATGACTGTAAATCTGACTCCTCTTCATAAAGAGCTCTTCAATTACTGAATACCCACTGGCTATATTTCACTTGTTCCAGTCCAGTTTGCGTGTGTGTGTGGTCAACAATGCATAAACACCTTGATCTATTTGTCAAAGTGAAGTCTACCTTGGTCAGAAACTCTACTTTCTATGATGAGTGTTTGATCTGAGTTAAAGAGTAACGTGTCCTGCTGTACTTTCCTTTCACCAGTCACTGCTGAGTTACTCTTTAAACAGAGCAGAATTGCAACAGAGAGCCTCTTCCTGGTGCACTTGCATTAAAAAAACCTACAAAAACATGTAAAAGTCAACAGGCTGTAGCACTACGTGTTCTGACACTGTGACACTTCGCTCTTTGCGCTCTAGTGAATGAAGTTCAAGTGCAAGTGAAACTTAGTGCATATTTAGTCTGGTATTAAATATTAGTGCTTTTTCAGAGTGCTCTTTATTATAGGTCATGTCCCATACAGCCATGTGACACCAGACTTTTATCCCAATAAATTTATAATGAGAAGTTTATTCCTTTAACTACTGCTGTTTAAATAAAACGATGAGTTATCGTGCACTAAATGTCCATCCAGGTTTAAGCCCATCAAACTGTCAGAAGTTACAACCCTGATTAGAAAAAGGTAAAATAGTGTCAAATTTTAATAAAGACCAAAAGCACCAATTTATAAATCCCATAAATCAATATTTTATTCACAGTAGAAATAACAAAACATCAAATAGCATCAGGGACTATACCCGATTTCACGTCCAGCTAGCTTAGTTAGCGATAACAGTTGTTTTTTTTTAGCTTTTCTGTGACGCTTTTTCACCGCTAAAGGGTTTAACTTTTGGTAACTTAATACCAGATCACTAGGGGAACACTTATTAATTATTAACTAATTACTGGCTGATCGGAGTCTGGACTTTCCGAAAATTAACCTGGAAGAGAAAGAGCGTCACAACAACCTAGCAGCTAAACTAGCCGGACGTAAAATCAGGTATAGCTCCTTTAAACAACAGCAAATAGAAGATGCAGCTAATCCAAGAGCACCTTAAAGAGGAAGAGTCTCTCAGAAGTAAACCTGAAAAGAATAATTGTGTCAATAAATTGTTGAGTAATTTTAGGTGATGATTTCTTAAATTAAAATACAGAAAAAGACATAACAGTTTCATGATTAACTGTACAAGATCTGTATGAATCCACGACGATGCTGATGCTGCAGGATAAATATTCTGCATGTGATGCAAGACAGGTATGGTAGGTGGTATTAAACTCTGTCCTTTAAATCATCATGTCAACTCTTCCTCTTCTCTACTTCCACTAAACCCACATGTGATCTCCACAGGGTGAGGCCCACATGCCACACACACAGGATCACAGTCAGAAAACGACACGATTATTGTCATGAGACAGAACAACAGTGTGACATGCTGTCTTTTTTAAACTACTGCATGCTGTACAGGGGATAGATTTTGCAATTCAACGTTTTTGGTGACACCAGGATGGATTATTCCGTGATCTTGAATAAAATCAAATCATGAAAACATTTAGAGAATCAGATGTGCTCAAGATACTGGATACCTCAGATAGTACTGCATTAAACCTTTTACAAATTATATAGGAGCGTTTCTGTGGCTGTAACAATAAACTGAAATAAGTGTTTACATAATGTAGACTTTTGATTATAGCCTGAAAAAATAAAGACCATCACATCAACAGTCTTAGCTTTTCAGTGGTACATAACGTGGAAGTACTTGAAAGGAATACTGAGTAAAATACATAATATTTGTCACGTTTGGCCATGAGGCATCTGGTAGTAACAGCTGGATCTCTGATGGCGTTGGAGTGATTTGTGTCTATCATACAGCTGAAAGGAAATACACTCATTTTAGATCATGATCACTTTTCATGTGCTTCCATGATGCCTTTCAGGGAATGGTCTTAAAGTTTTCAGCACGTTATATCTAACAGTGTGGCTTTGGAGCCGTGAACTCAGTTGAAAGCATTTGGTGCATGATAAATGGAAAAATCATGAATCAGAGAAAAATGAGAAGTTTCTCTGGCACAGGTCCACTGGCACCTCTTCTCAGTCCTCAGACGTTCGAAGAAGACAAAATGGTAAAAATGTTAATATGCTCCAGAATGTTTTAGGCTTGAAGGTGACATTAATAATAAAATATTTCATTTTTATTTATTTCATTTTTCAAGAAGGAAAATCCCAACCTGAGGTCTCAACACATAGAAAACAGACTGTCAGGCTGGATAAATGTCCTAATGCTTAGAGAAGCCTGTAATGGTTTTACGAACCACACCGTATAAATATGACTGTGTTAGAAGCAGATTTTCGATCTCTGATGTTATTTATGGAAAGTCATTATAGCGACAAAAATATTATTTTAGTATAACCCATTTCACACAAAGTTGGGGGTAAAATGTAAATAAAAGGGTGATTAATCTCATCAAGCCATGTTTTACTTCCAGTAAAAATAACATGTTTTGTAACCAGTAAAATATAAACAGATTTTATTCCTATGATAACATAAATAACCTCTTTCATTCCCAGTAGAGCAACTTATTTTATTCCCAGTACAACATAAACAAAATATTTCATTCCTAGTAGAGCAACTTATTTTATTCCCAGTACAACATAAACAACATGTTTTATTTCCAGTAGAACAAAAACAACATGTTTTTTTTTACTTAGATAGAAATCATAGTATTGATGCATTAAACTGCATATTTTCATGATTGAGTCTTACAGCTTTTAATTAGTTTAAATTAAACTTCAATCTTGATTTTTATTAAAATATTTGTATTCAAAAATCAGAAAAGTTTCAAAAATACTGGGCCTGGAACATGAAATTTAATGCATGAATCATTAAGAAACAGTGTCACATGTTTTTTTTATTACAGTCTTTACTTCCATATATATATACAGTGATGCTTTTTTATTTCTTAATCATAATTTACATTTAATTTGATTAATGTATTTAATTAAAAATCATTAATTAAATATGCTTTTTATATTTCTATAATATGAATATGCTATGAAATATATATTTTTATTGTTTTCTTTTCCTGTTTATCACAAAAGAAAGTTTGGTCATTATAATGTACATATATAAATAGTTATTGTATATATGGCAGTGTAATGCATGACCTACTGATGCCCCCTGAAGTGACAAAATTACACATTTCCCACGCCCATCATTGACTATTCTGGAAAACAGCTGTCAATTAGGTGTCCACTAGAGTGGACACTATGCATGAAAGGGTTAAGTATTTCCCTCCAATATTTCATGGAGTTTAGGTATAAAGTGCTACAAACAGACTGAGTCATAATGAGAAACTCTAGCAGTCCACAACAATGTGCAAGTTTGACTTGCTTACCTGTGAATATTTTAGATTTACTGGGTATAAAATCATTTGAATGAAAAGCTTGACATGATTTATTATCAATCTATTCTTGGAAAAGCACAATGTGGAACTACCAGTAACTGAATAAACCATTCAGAGAGATGTCATATGCAGCCCGGGGGAGTATACAGCTTGAGTCACAGTCATTATCATCTGAATACCTCCAGACTTTACAGATTTACCAACAGCTCTGACTCAGAGCACAATCATTCGCTTCCCAAAACTCTTTACTTGTCCCTGACGGCTTCGTCGGCTTGACTGCAGCAACAACGATGGTTTGACAAAGACGTCTGTACTGAGTCAGATGGACAGATACGGGGAGCACTGAACGGTGTGGAGGGAAGAAGATGAGCACCCTTCACCAGGGTTGTGTAGGTCCTCACTGGGTTTTGAGTTGTCATCGCCAGTGTTGACTGGCGGGTGAACGTCCAGCACATGATGAATATCAGGTGGGATTTCGAGGGAGTGGCAAAATGTTTCTTCGTATGTTGGTGGGGGCTAGGAAAGAGGGACAAAGATCTTCAAACTTCCTTTTTCAGAAACAATAATTAATTTCATAAATATGTGTGTTTTTTAAGTCTGCGATAGACTGGCAACCTGTTCAGAAAGTACCCTGCCTCTCGCCTGGTAGGCCCCAGACCCTGAATTGGACTAAGCGGTAAAGAAAATAAATGAATGAATGAATGAATGAATGAATGAATGAATGAATGAATGAATGAATGAATGAATGAATGAATGAGTAATATTAAATCAAATCAATCTCCTCGCAGGGTTCCATGTTAAACTTCCATTTTTCTGAAGAACTCGCTATAGAACCGACAGAGAAACCACAAACTGGCTCTTTTTTGAGTTGTTTGAGTTCCTGTAATTTTAATGGCTTTTGTTGTTTCTCATTCAGACCAGAAGGTAAAGCAGGTGTATTAAGTTGGCTGCCATCTGCAGCTTTGCCACTAGATGGCACCAAATCCAGAAAATCTGGAAATCTGACTCCATAAATATATTTACTGAATCTGACTCAGTATGGCTCTATGGTCAAAACGTTGCTCAGAACCATGTTGTATGCTATGTGATACTTGTCTTTTGCACCCTAACGAACACTTTTTGTACTACAGAAGTTCTGACATATTCCAAGCTAATAATAACTAAGACAACTTGTATATTTATTTTCTGAATTTCATTAAAGGGATTAAATAAAGACTTCATATTAAACAAAGTCAATCTCTCTGCTTTATTATTTCTGGCATCTGCTATTTGATTAACAATTCAAATAGCAACATCTATAAAACTCATTCTATTTCAGCATGTTGGACATCATTTTTCCTGTTTAATTGTGTTTAACTTTAAGTGTGGAAGCATTCAAAGGTTTCTTTATTAATGTTCAAATGGTGTGTGCCGTAGTTACTGCAAACATTAATGAATCTTTGTACCATTGACTGATGTTTACGGAGAAATTCAACGGCTCTAAAGCCTGACAGGTTGCCAGGCATGGCTTAACTTTTAAGAGAAGACGCTAGAATGAAAATAAACTTTTCATTTTTTTTCACAAGAAACAGCCTGAAACATATTGGCTGGAGCATCATTATCTGTGGACAGACTCTAGGTAATTACTACCCACCTCCTGTGATCATGCTAATGTAGGGCTAGCCCTTATTCATATGTCTCCACATATCTTGCTCTTAGAAAGCTAGTAAGTTGAAGACGTCTTTTTAATTTAGTTATTCTCAAGGGAATTTCAGTAAATATTGCTGGAGAATGTTAAAAAAATATCACCTCATCATCGCGGCCGCCGAGGCCAAAGCGCTGAGCTATCATGCTGTGGATCTGGCTCTGTCTGTCTTTCTTTCGAACGCTCTCATAGGAAGGCAGCCGTGGCAGAGGGCCATCCATGTGGTAGTCACTTGGCTTCCCGATGATGAACAGCGCTCCTGGAAGCTAATTTACCCACAAAGAAGAAGACTCAGTCAGTATGAGATGCTTTTCGGTATTAGTCTGAGTCTTTAAACCACTTACTTGTGGTCCAACTGCTCTCTGGTTAAAGGTGGCATTGTGCCCATTATGGGAGATACCGATGAGAGAATGCCTGCTGTGGTAGTATGGAAGCTCTTCCTGGTAAAGGAGATCATAACAGTTAGGATGTCATGAAGTTGTGCAGTAAATTCCTTCAAACAATCAAACCATCTGGTGTGAGAAGCCCCATTCCCAAGTCTGGATAAATGTGGACAGCCATGATAGTGATATCGGGAGATAATGTTGCTAGGCAGCATAGGATGCCAGTCTGTAGGAGGACTTTGGTAATGAAGATGAAGAGGAAGATAGTGAAGTTAGAGCAAGGGTCAAATGGTGGGAGTTGAAGGAGTCAGGGAGGAGTTGTGACAGGTTCTGGCTGGTAAATATCATCAGATTTCTGGGAAGAGGTGAAGGAAGAAAGCAAAAGTTGGACAGGAGTACTGGGAGGTTGGTTTTTGGACAAGGAGAGAGGTGGGAGAAGGAAGCAAAAGTATTTTGGATGAATCATGCAAGTCTAAAAAAGAGAAAATGATTTATATGAATTGACCAGACAGAGCTGGAAATGCTGTGCAGCAGAATGGCGTAGAAGCTGGAGGAGCTGATGAATAAAGAACAGGACAGTGAGTAGGATGGATGGAGTAAATATAGGGATAGAGGAAGTGTAGATTATTAGTTAGGAGGAAGAGAGGGCAGTTAGATGAGAGTGGGAAGACAGGTCCAGATATAGACTGATTCAGTTTAAAGAGGCAGCATGGATAGATCTCATCGAGATGAGCTTTGACTTTTAAAGGCTGCAAAATCTAAGGAGGAGAGAGAAAATTTTTATCTTTCTAGCACCTTTCACAAATAACAATTACAATGTTCTGTACAATTGATAGAAATAAAACACGTAAAAAGACATAAGAAAATACAGAAGAGCAAATACACACAGTCATAAAAACCTAACTAAAAATCTTGCTTGAACAAAAGGGTTTCAACTGCTTTTTAAAAGATTCAACAGAGCGCAGAAGCTTTTCATTTGAAGTCCTAAACAGGCATAAACATATTCAGATACCCTGTCCCTCAGTCTGCGTTTAGCGTGTCCCACATTAACACAACCACACTCCAACCGGTATATGACACAAGTTGTGTTAAAATGACTGGATGGATGTGATAAATCATAGGTCAGTCCATTCCATGCCTGTAAATGTCTCAATTTTCCCAGTGTGATAAACCCCGTCTGTGTTTGTCTGGGAACCAGCAAGGTTTGGTTCTCAGGGACTTGTTCATGTACTCGTGATGACACTTCCTGGCATTCAAGCTACAGATTTCACCTGTATCCTCATGAGGTATTACAGTCTATGGGTATTACACTGAAGAAGGCAGTGGACATCATGTAGGTTTTTTCTATGTTTTAGCCACTTTTAATTAAGGCTTTTTACATTTTTGGAGCTCAAAAGTTACCATACCAAAGGGCACCTTAAGGGGTTTTTTGACCCATAAACCGAAAAGAAGCACAGTTTTTTTACTTTTAGATGTTTAATGAGATGTGAACAGTTTCTAAGACAGAACAAAGCAGTGATCGCAGCGTTAAACTGACTCCACGTGTCCTGATCCTTTCTTCTTTTCCTTTATGTCATGGTTATGGATGCATTTCTATGTCAAATATATTAAAATAAGATATTGATTAAGTTTAGCTGATGCTGATGAGTTGAAAAGTGGGACAGCATGAGAGATGGGAAGTGAGTGTCTCTCTTGTTTGCTGAGGAGATGGACAGGTTGTCAGATGTGGTCATGCAGGCTGCTCTGTGGATTATGAGATGTATATAACGTGCGATTCCCAGTGAGAGTGGGAAGCAGGTGGACGAGATCCTGGAGATGTGGAGGTGTGCAATGGAGAGCAGAAAAAATAAAAGTAGGTGGAATATGTGTGTGAATAAATGTGAGAACAGGAAGCAGAGCTGGAGCCGACACAGGGGATTTTGGTTGGTCAACAGGAACAGTTCAGACCGAGCTGCTCAGATATGTAAGGGTCAGATGGTTTACCAGGCGCAGAGGAGGGTGGGGAATAACAGGACCAAGCGTGGTGAAGATGGAACTGACAGGCTGGAAGAAAGAGGAAGTTCATGGATGTAATGAAAGAAGAGATGAAGGTGGCTGGTGTTACTTTGATGATTGTTTCATGGCTGTTGTATTGAATCATTGTTCTTCAACACAGGGTTTCTTTATGTGGTTTATGGGAGATGGTGGTCATACTGAATCAATATATGCTTTTATCGAGTCTCTGTGGCTATTTGGAGTCAGTTAGGATTATTTTCTGTCCCTATTGTAATAATTTTGGGTCTTTGTGTTTGTCTTGTTCATTTTTGTTGTGGTTATTTTTGTCTTTGGATGGTTATGAATTGCTTTTATGGTTGTGTTGCTTATATTCAATTGTCATTTCTTTTTGCGCTTGTTTTGAATCTTTTTTAGTTTCTCTTGTTAGTTTTGTGGTTATTTTGTGTGTCGTTTTAGATTGTTTTTCCACTCTGTAAAGTTGTATCTCTTTGCGGTTGTTTTCTGTTTCTCATTGTTTGGATTTTCTAAGTTTTTTTTTTCCAATTGTATGTGCTTTTGTATTTGCTTTTGTATAAAGTCTCTTTTTATTTTTTCTGACCACTCTAGATTATTCTGAATGTTGTTATGGTTGTACTGGGCTCTTAATGTTGTTTAAGGTCTTTTTGTGGCTGATTTGTCTTTTGTGGTCATTCTTGTATTTCTTAGTGACCTCAGATAGTCTCTCCTGTTATTGTAGTTGTTGCTTGTTCTTACCGTATAGTCCTGAGTCCTATCGGGTCTGAATATGCAGCACAGAGGGTCTTTTCTGTAGAGGACCACCACCAGCATCAGTACTGCTAAACAAAAGGCTACACAGGACACTAAGGAGGAGGCGGGAGAGTCAAAAACAACAAACTGCAAACAGTAGATTCTACAAAGTGGACATGTATGTTTAATTCAGTCATACAATTCTATAAGAGTCTGTTTCAGGTCTTATTGAGAGGCAGGATGCAGCCTGGCTAGTCATTACTCCATCACAAGGGCTGGACCAAGTATGGAACTTACTGTATTGCAAATGAGTGGGATTCAGATATCCAGGATAAATAACTAAACTGGGCTCATCGAGTCCAAACAAGAATGTTCGAGCTGTAAGAGCAAGCTATGATGACCACACATGGATAAAACAAGCCAGATTAAACTAATCCTGGATCAGCGCCTGCAGCTTCCTCCCTAGACCCTCGTAATCTATCACACAATCACTGCTCTACCATGGCAACAAGAAAGGCATACGTCTCACCATGAGAGCAGGAAATCCTCCCAGAAGCATATGAAGAAGTCAAAGGCCAAATAAAAAGAAAGGAAAAACATGTTGGTTATAAAATGAAGAGAAAAAGTATGGCATAGTATTTTACTCTGCGGAAACCACCACTAGTACAATCCACATGGTTATCATGCTTGAAACATTGTTGAAACTGCAGGAAAACTGAAGCGGATGTGAGTGAAACGATGCAAATGTGTGTCTGGCTATTAAAGCTCTAGCAGATGTCTTCATCGCCTTCCTGAGCACGGAATTCTGCCACATCAAAGAGGATTAATTACAGCACAAGTGTTAACAGTCATAGAAGGAGATTCATTGCTTTGTGGTATGTTAGTGATCTGAGCTGAGGGTCTGCCTGGTGGACAGGGGGTCTGCCTGTTACCTGGTGGACAGGGGAACCATATTTGATAAAGTTCCTGAGACATTTTGCTTCTCTTTCTTGTAAAAACTTCATGATACTTCTCTTCTGCCCTGTAATGGACACCAGGAAGCAGAAGACACATGGTCAAAGTACAGTAACTTTGACCATGTGTCATTGGTATTTAATAGTAGATATATTCCCAAATATGTGTTAATTCTTTTTTCCAGATTTGGTTAAGGGATCAAATAGAGACTTCATATAAAAAAATTAGACATTTATCTCCGGGTTTTCTTGTGTTGGACTTAAAACAGTTAATGCCAGGTCAAGGGCATGAATGGAGTTACTCCTGACCCCCTGAAGATGCCTGAGGGTCACACCAGGCTGGATATGGGACATCAGGGTGGACTGTGCTGTCCTCCTGGTAGAACATGAGGAAGGAAAGGACCCTTAGAGTGGCACATCACAGAGACTGGCCCAATGCTGCCATTATCCCTGACGATGACAGTGGTCAGCTGGTCAGAGCCCAATATGTCTTAAAAAACATCATGTCATACTCCAGTTTCCTGCTTTTGTGCGACCGAATCACAGACAGGCTGATCCAGGATGACCAACATATCCCGATCCCTGATCAAGCTTCGGATCTGATCCAACTCATCCAGCATGTTGTTGTTTATATTCAACACCTTTTTTTATCTAGAAATGTCCTACTTCTTGTTGGATCACCAACCAACTCGTCACACATTAACTCCTTCAGCCGTTTATGTTTTGCATTTTTCTATGGCTGTTGTGAAAACACCACCATGCGTAGATCATGAGATGAAGAGGCTGTTCGAATAAAAGCTTAAAAAATAAAAATGAACGTTTTATCAGCTTGACTGATGCCCCCTTGCACCTAAATCAACTCTGTCTCTGTTTAACTGAGACTAAGGAGACTTTGCTTTCTCATCCAGAGAAAGTTGCTTATTCTGACGCCACACAGAGGAGCTGGTACAGGGAGGAAACGGCCCTGAGTTTAATGGGTTATACTAGGTAAAACAAACAAAAACAAGGGAACATGCTGTTGACTTGTAAAGATTGTAGTTGCCATGGTAACACTTAAAACACAGCTCCATTTTTCCATCATGAAAGTGTTGCCCCCTTATCATGTTGAAGCTAAAATGTGTCGACATCTTACGGAAGGAAATGAAGTCAAACACCCACCTGAGGCCAGGATGACGGTCACGAGCTCTGGAGCCATGGCAGCTCTCTAAAACTATCCTCTGTTCCTAAGCTCAGGGTCTGGCTCTGTACAGGTCTTCTACAGCTTCGGACAGGTCTTGCCTTTCCATTTCAGCTGGACCGAAACAGTTTCATGGATTTTTTCACCACTAGGTCCTCCTGCTGGGTAAATATTAACACTGTGTGAGGAGAGAGGTGACTTTCCTGCCCTCTTTCTGGGGGTAAAAAAAAAGGATGCCATGAAGCTGAGTCTTTTGCAAACTCTAGTGGAAGTTTCTGGTAGTGCACACAGAAGGAGCTGCTGCAGATCATTGGAATCCTCACAAGACACAACAATGGGTTAAATAGTGCAGACTTTACAGTAAATGTAGTTTATGATCTGCGAGGCTTCATGTTGTTCCTCCTGACCAGGTCAAAGAAAGTGCAAAAAGTAGACAGATGGTTAAAGTTTGCACTGTATCTCTGCTTCTCACTCCATACGTGCATCTTGGAGCTGTTTTGCTTCTGGTTATAAAGAACTCCCACACATGAGCTGTTTGTTACTCAGCTCTCTGCTTCTCATTGTGGGTTTTGGTTCCATCTGCCACAAATTGAATTAAATAAAGGCTGGACGTGTGAAATATGAACAACCCATGCATGTGGGAACACCTGGCCAACAATGGCCAACTATCAGTCAGTCAAATTGTAGTAAATATGCACATAGGGAGCGATTATAGGAACTCAACACCTCTGAAAAAGCTACCTCACTTTCTATGTTTTTTTTCAGGGTAACCTTTTTCAGTTTTCTACTTTCCCTCCATATTTAACATCTTGACTTTTCCCCTCATCAACAAATGGTTAAGGTTTGGACATAAAGCAGATAGTTCATGTTTGAAGTTTTCCTCATTATGGTGGGTTACATACAACTCTTGTGCCACTGCTGTGAACTTTGTGGATCAAAGTGGCCGGCAACATAAACCAATCATAAGATCATCGTACATAATTTTAATCAATTAATTTCTTTATAATTTATTTTACATAATGAAAAATGCAAAAATTGTAAATGAACAAAAAAGGCTATAAATTCATTTTACATCAGGTTTTTTTAAATACATTTTTCCTCAACCACTTGAACACCTTCAGACCTGCTCAAAACTGGCAAATATGCAATCATTTTAGGATTTTTAAACCTTTTATAATTTTTATAATTCAGTTATGATTAACTGTTTACAAAACATGTAAAACATTAATATTCTCTCTAAAATCAATATTATGGGGGATTTGATGGTGATTAGAGTCTGCGATATATCAAATATTAGCAATAAAATTGATTCAATTCCATTTGTATTTTTAATGTAATATCAGAAACTCCCTCTGGGGATTCTCATGGCAAAAATGCAAATTCACAAAAAACTACTACAGTTTAAGATCATCACACAAAACTGCAGTATTTTTCCAGCTTTTTTCAATGAATCACTTGAGCAGCCTGCTTGACCAACCTCAGACTGTCAGCATTTTATTTTTTAGAAAGGTGGTAATAAGTGGGATTTTGGGGGGGATTCTACCAGAATC
Organism: Craterocephalus amniculus; assembly: GCA_036024015.1. NCBI lineage: Eukaryota > Metazoa > Chordata > Actinopteri > Atheriniformes > Atherinidae > Craterocephalus > Craterocephalus amniculus. Next base: position 15,265 of record JAVQJG010138137.1, read on the forward strand.
CACTGGTTTCTGATAGACAATGTGTGTTTACTTACACATTGATAAGGAGATTATTTCACATTTCGGGCATCCCCTGAAGAAAAAGGAGTCCCCAAGCGCTAAGCACTTAAAAGCTATTGTGATTAATGTCCACACATTGTATTAAAGAAAAAGAAGTAAGTTATATGTTGTTTATCTAACTTTGGCTTTGTGGATTGACAGGACTAAGCTAGAATCCAGTATTCATGGTGATAATCTCACTTAAAAGTATTAAAGCAGCATGGCTCAGCATGGGGTGGGGCAGGGGGGTCCCTGGCTTTTTGGTATTTGCAAGAAACGGGTCCTAAAGGAGAAAAGGTTGGGAACCACTGGTTTAAATCATTGATGGGGGGAAAGGATAAAAAATATTGATGTATGATCATTCTATAGCAGTTCTTGTGCATGAGAACTTTGGGCTGTGAGAGTCACCAAACGGGGCTAAAAGCAAAGCAAAATAAATGTCACCTCTTTATCAAAAGATTTCTTTTGTGTATCTTCGATTTTTTTAATCTCTCGATCGTCCTTGAAAACCTACTTCCATCACCAGGGTATCCTGCAGATATTAGGAGTTTTCCTGCTGCACACCTGACTCACAGTCACACTTAAGCAAAATTAAGCTATTTCTGCTCATTTTTAGCTAATTACCCAAAAAGTACTTAATATATTAATGTGGTTAATGTAGTTAATCAAGAGATTGGCACCCTTTGTTAATTTTTTATTTTTTTTGCAAATCAAGATCGGTTTGAATCAGGAATCGATGCAGAACTGAATCGTCACACCAAGATCAGAATCAAATTAAATCATGAGTTGGTGTCAGATTATTATTTAGATTATAAATCCAGTTCTGTTACACTGACCTCTTTAATTAGCCCAGGTGACCGTTCCTGCTGTCCTCTCACCGCTTGGTTGACCATATTGAGCCCGTTTACATGCACACAAAAAAACATTGGATCCCTATCTGATATTTGGTGTTATCAGATTATTTAAAATACCAAGTAAACAGCATAATCTGATATCCTTCATCAGATTACAGTTATCATACTGAAATCAGATTAACACACTTAGAAGTCCCCATCTTCTTGCATATACACCTAAATAATCTGAGCATGTATAAAAAAGAAGAGAGAAATAGTAGAAAACAGAAGTAATGTCGTCACAACTTCACCCAGAGGTTTTATTTCATTTCATCACAGGTCACACATATCCGTAAAAAATTAAGTTGAGTTTTTCTTCTCATGGAGGATAAACAGAAGTATTTTTTCAGTGAAAAATACAAATGACTTTGTCATGAATTGGCCCCAGGGCAAGCCGGAGCTTTTCTGGGGGCCTAAGCAGAATCTAATTTGCACTTTTTAATATGCAGCGTGAAGCATGCGTATGGTTCGCTGGACTTGTATTTGAAAGTAATAGAAAAAATCAGCACAAAGATGCACCTGTACCACATTTCTTCAAATTGAGTACAAGTACTTGCATTTTAGTACTTGCCACTACCGAATACTGATAAAAGTACGAAAGAATCCCATTACAGTTCACTGATATGAAGCGTGGACCAGAATGTGTGAACGACTGAGCAATTTATCATAAGATTAATCAAATGGATCATCCTTCAGCCATCCATCCACTACAAAGGCTGGAAAACTCAGAATCTGCATAAATAGGGAGGAAAGAGCACACGCATATCATACCAGACCGATTCTGATACTTGATACTGGCATTGGATCCATGCCTAAAATCAGAGTAAACAAGAAAACCGTGTAATTTAACCACCTGCCTGTTTTCTAAATTATTTTCTTTTGAATTTAGATATTTTGACATTTGAAGCTCTTTGGGGGCTCTGTGTGACATGAGGGGTCGGCTGATCGGTGCTGTGCAAATAAAACGGAAATTGTCGAGTTGAAGGATTCCTAGAAGACATGTGACCAGCATCATCGTTATCATCATCACCATCATCATCTTCTCCGTTCAACCTCAGCATCTTCCCATCCTCCCCCAGCTCCAGCAGCGCGTGGTGCGTGTGAACCATCACGATGTGCGTTTATTAAATGTGATGCGGACTGTGATTCAGTCCGGGGGAGGGCCTTGTTTTGGAGCGTGCATCGCTCGAAGCAGAACGTCGGCGCGGGGAGGGTTGAAGCCTGAACAGAGCGTGCACGCGCGGTCCGTCAGTTCTGCTCCTCCTCGCTCCGCCTCGATCCTCGGGTTTGTCTTTAGACGCGCGCAGGAGGTGAAGACGGCAGGATGGAGCGGATGGAGTCCATGGAGCCGATCTCGGCGTACTACACTACGGCTTACCCGGAGATCCAACCAGAAAGCGGCTACGACTCCAGAGAGAACGCTGAGAGCCAGGCGAAGACTCCGCCGGCTCCGACTTATGACGAAGAGTTAGTGCACAAGGTAAGCCGAGCCTTACTGCTCATTGTTTCCTCTTGAATCTGTTGCTGTGGATCAGCCGGAGTGGACGTGACGCTCTCCACGGTGCTGATCTTCTCCGGGATGCAGTTTCATGGAGTTGATCAGCTTCCAGACTTATTGCGCATCAAAACTGATCAAAAAGCCCATGATGTGAGGAGCTACCAGCTGTCAGAGAGCTGCTGCAGCTTCATGCTGCTGCAGAAGGAAACAAGGCTCTTTTCTTTCTAGATCAGAGAGTTAAAAATGTTTCTCAGTTCCTCGAGTCAAAGTGCTGTCATGTAGTTTCAGACACGCAGAGCCTGAAGGGTTGACAGTCAGACTCCAGTGATCCAGAGAATGAAAGCCTTTCTTATGCTGACCCTTGACATTGTTGATGGAGTAAGGATAGAAGAGAAACTTCAAAGAAATGAAACATGAATCAGCAGGAACAGCTTCTTCAAACAGGCAGTCATAACTTCTTCCTTTTTTCAAATAAAAGGCCATCTGTGGTGGTCTCCTCTCCGCGGTGCCCTACTTCCATGTTGAACATCTCTACTAAGAGAGATTAGTGTGTCATCTCGCGGATACAACTGCAGCGTCTTTGCACTTAATGTACTGATCCAAGGAAATGATGACGTCCCTCCGGGCAGGAGCGTTAATATGAATTCATGCCTGAGTTTAGTAAGTTTACAATCAGACATTGTCCCAGTAGTCAGCGGTTGGATGAGACTTTGCCCACGTGCACTTTGGCTAAAAACTTCTAATGGTCTTTGAAGCTAAATGTGTATAAATGTGCTTGTGTTCAGTTTTATTTTGTTTACACTCATGAAGCCCAGAGCAAGGAGCCACAGCTTTTGTGATCTCAAAATGTTGAATTATATATTTGAGATGGATCAATTTCATGTGTAGGTAAATCTGTTAACCTGATAGTGTCCAGTGTCATGAACTCATCTCACAAAAAGAAGTTTTACTCAGTCTAACCTCCAAGTACCTGCATGTTATGTACCATAGCAATACTAAGATTCTTGAGAAGTGGATGATGAGTACCATTGCAGGCTACAGTCAGAATAGTTGTATCAAACACTTAGTCAAGTCATGAATGTGATTTATCTTTGCGCCAGTTACAGATGATGCCGCAACAAAAACGTTTGTGTTACATCAGTCTTGTCTTCCAACTTTAAAAACCTGCTTTGGGTGAAAATCGCAGGATGATAACAGCTGTGAACAAAACTTTGCTGCTGGAAACGAGTCCTAATTACACAAGTTAATTGGAGGATGTGGTTTGAAGCTGCTGAACTGGGGGATTATTGTTTGTAAATGTGATGTTCCAAATGATTTGCTGCAGACTGATGCTGCATCTTAGTGATCCTGGAAGTTTTCTATGTGAACTAAACATAGAAAATGATGACAAAGGATTCTAACTTGAAGAAGGTGAGGGAGACTGTATCAGTCACCATGATGCAGTGATATGAGATTAACCTGGCAGCAGCTATGCAGCTAGAACAGGAGGCTACGCACATCCATCCTGATTATTGATAAGTTACCGGTGCTGGTAGCTAAGCAGCCATGAGGAGGCGACCATTTGTTCTGTCTGAGTGGTAATTCCTGATTCTCAGCTCCTCACTGGATCGTCTATTAGACATGAATTGGCAACGAAAGAATGTTCATAATACATATTTATTTCTGTCCAATACCAATTTTGATACCTTGAGTTTAGATATCTGCCAATACCGAGTACCAATCTAATATCAGTGTAATTTTAATTAGTAGACTATTAAATGTTTAACTAAAATAAATAGTATTTATCATAAACTTTGAGGTATGAAGATCTTACGAACAATGGCCTAGCATACGTTAGGCTATAAAACATGAATTTACACATGGAAACAATGATTACCACAGTGCTTTTCAAAATATTGAGTAGTAAATTCAAAACAACAATTTCTATTAATAAAAGATTTTGAATCGGACTTACAGGGAACGGTTTCCACAGTGGACGGGAGCTGATCATCCAGATATACATATAATATTTGTGATTATGTCCATTTCTAATGGTGTCCGTAAACTAATAAAATAAATGTTATATGTTATTTATGTTAAATGTTATGTAAATAAATGTTGCCAAGTTGGCAATGCTGCACAATGTGTGATGTCAGTCTGACATCACACATTGTGATCTGATCAGATTTTATTTCTCGGATCGGGCTTTAAAAGGTTACGTTGAGGCGCTCTGTTGGACTTGCATTCTGAATTAAGTTCTGTTTAATAACCGTGAGAGAATAAATGTGTCTGGCTGTGAACTATCATCATACATGTTTCTATTGTGAGGGGAGCAGGTGCTTTTTAAATGTGCAGATTATCCAACACAAGCTGTTCTTTCTTTCACGAACAGTAATTACAAGTCAACCGCTCCTGTTGGCTTTCATTCCGTATTTGTCCTCTTTTCTCTGTGACTTGTGCACTGCCTATTTTCTCTGGGGGCTGTATTCTTTCTGTCCTTCTGCTCCACCTTCATCCCCCGAGTGAACATAATTAACAAACAAGACCTTTTTATTGTCTGGTTGGACCAGGAAGGCGAAATTCTCTCAACTGTCTTCATTAAGCTGTTTTCTATATATATATTTTCTTTCAGAATCCATTTAGTAACTGAATATTTGATTTATAGTCTAAATTTAATGGATGTAAACAAAGAATTCTGGTTTATATTCATGTAAACCCTTAAACTCAAACCATTGCATTTGCGCATTTAGTTCAAGCTAATCTGCCCATTGTTATTATGTAATGGGCAGAGTAAATATGTGTCTTACAGTTACTGTAGATATGTCAGTCATTGCGACAAAACCCCAGAAAATTTGACAGAATTCCCCCTTTTCCCCATCCGATTTTCACAGTAATTTGTTGCGTTTCAACCTCATGTTGGCACAAACTCCGCATTTATTAACCCAGCTGGATAAAAAGCAGCCGCCTGTTCAGCACCAAACAAAGACAAACAGTTATGCACATACACCGGGGCAACACGTTAACAACAGGATGTCACATGGTCTTTATCTGGAGCATTTGCTTGACAGTACAGTCCAGTAATAAACAATGACACATCAGCTATTTAGGGAGAGAAATAACTCACACATTCTCTTCCAAACCATTTTATAACCCCGGACAGAGTCATCTTTGACCAAGACTTGCCATTTCAGTCACATATAAGACAAACCAGAAACATAATTTCTCACTGCTCCTCACATTTATCTCACCTGGGCTCAGCTGATGCTCAACACTGCTGCTGGAGTCCTGACTGGTCCCTCCAGGAGAACTTGCTGTATTCCTAAAACTTCCAGATCCACAAGCAAAAAGGTTTTAGTTTTTCAAGACTGCAGCTTCTCTGCCTGTAAGATGAGGCTTAAAACATTTCTCTTTGAAGAGATTGTTTGTGCTCTGTTTTTGTATTGCAGTTATCAATATTTTATTGTTGTTTTGTGATCATTTGTATTCCTTCATATGCATGATCTTCTGAGTCCTGGTTTTCTAAAACATTTTGTTACACTGAATCACAATTTGTCTGGGAAATACAGGAAGAATGATTGTGGGCAGGTTGGTTTGTGGGTTGGTGGGTTGGTATCTTAGTCATATAGTGGGTTGACTGAGCTGTTAGGTTTTTGGTTGATGAGTTGGTTAGTTCAGTCTTTCCTAATCCTGGTCCTCTAGTACCTCTAGATAGCTCTTTATTAACATACCTGTTTTAAATGAAGGACTCATTGACAGGCTTGAGGACCGGGATTGAGGAACATTGGATTTGTTGGTGGGTTAGTTGATTGGTGAGTTGACTGAGTCATGGATTAGTAAGTTGGTTTGTTGATGCGATGTTATTTGAACGTACTAATATGAAGCACTACTGAAGAAAAGTCTTAGTTATTATCTAGGAATCCTCTTTCTCTGGGACCCCTGTAGGAGCTCAGGACGTCTCTAGTTATTTGTAATTCATTTTATAACTTTTTTGCTTTTTCATCAGAGTAACTGAACTCCTAATACAACAGCAAAAATGAATAATAGCTCAAATATGTGAAAACTGCTTCAGATCTGTTAACATTAATAAGATTAGACTTAAAACTACAGTAATCGGCTGCTAATCTGTGGTTTCTAATCCCAGCTGTGCCCCACATGAAGCTATATGGAAACTGTTACCTAAATCCCGTCGCAGTCTCACAGACGATACACTCACCAGGAAAATCATGTGTCATTTCTGATCAGTCAAAGGGTGCCTCTAAGTTTACTCCATTACCTGAAACACTTCCTCTGACTTCCCCGAAAAGAATACAGATGCATCTTTATTATCACCATGTGGCTCCTTTCTAAAACTGAGCTCAAACATGAAGAAAGGGAATTCACTGCAACTTAACAATCATCTAAGGAACCTGGAGATGAGTAAAATATCATTTCCTTTCTCTCTCGCTAACACCACTGTAGAATATTTCACGTCCTCAGTGTCTAATTCCCGAACATGTGCAGATCTTTAGCCTAATTGTCTTCAGTCTCCTGAGGGGTTTGATCAGAGACAGCCTCATTTCCCCACTAACGTCCGTTACCACAGAAACAGTCCCATCATCATCACATGGACCAAAAGCATGGCTTATGGTATGTGCGTTTGTTTCACTCTCAAACACACACATGCGGAGGTGTTGTGTTACAAGCACTCAGTGATATCCAGAGAGAAAGAAAAGGGGCATAATTAATTTAGGCATGAGTGATCATTGAAACAGCTTTGTGGACCAGACTCTTCTCCTATAATGGTCTTAATGTGCAAAATCCTAAATGAAAACTGACTATTCGCACTATTAAGTGTTTAAAATCATCATTACATCATAATGGAAGAAGTAGAGAATGGTTTCCTCTTCTTTCAGATGGAAATCTCAAGAATCTTTTTTTTCAACCAAAATTTCAAACAAAAAAATTTAACATTTAAGACAAGATGTAAATTTCAATGTTCCAATAAGGTGTAGTAGGGTGAAGTGAAACCCTGGTCGGCTGTTTGAACAATAGTTAGAAAATTATAGGATATTTGCATTTTTTAACATCTAAATGGAAAAATTTAATACATTTTGAAATATTGCTATTTATTTTTTCTGTCAAAAAATTTGCTAAATTACCACTAGGCAGGAACATGCAGTTGATGCCACAGAGATGTCGTCTGTTATTTGCAGGAACCACGTCCCCTTCACTGTTCCTCAACTTTGAGCATATTTCTAATCTCTTTAAGAGTCAGAGTGCATTCTTTGTGTTTAAATAAACACAAATAATAATAAACTGAGTAATAAACTGACTTTACCGGAAATGCCTGGGTGAATTTGTTTTGAAATTCCCTGGACAATCATTGAGGCAGCATCCACATTTTATCCACTGACACTTTTTCTAAAATCCCTGTAAATGCTGAGATCAAAGTGAGGCTGAAAAACCTGAAAATGCTGAGGAAAGCTGCTTCCAGCTCTAATCCTCTCCTTTCATCCTTTCATTGGATTCCAACCTTTCTGACCTATGTTTACATAGAAGGTGGATAATAGTAAAGAAAGAAGGATGACGTGATAAGGAGTGACATTCAGCAAAGGTCACCTGCCACACAGGAGCCGCAGGTTGCTGCTCAGAGTCATGGTTGTTGTTATAACCCTTTTACCACCAGGACGCCCCCTCAGCTGACATTCAATAAAAGCTCAAGGCAGCTCAACCTGTAATTAACAGAAATATACACACCGTCCACTTTATCAGGCCCATCTTCTAGTTCCTGGTTCGAACTCTTTTTTCCACAAGAAATGCCTTGAATCTTGGTGTGATATTCAACAAGGTGATGGAAACCTTCCTCAGAGGTTCTTCTCCATATTGACATGATGCATCACACAGTTGCTGCACATCCATGATGAGAATCTCCCGTTCCAACACATCCCAAAGGTGGATGACTGGACTGAGATGTGGTGGCTGTGGAGGCCATTGGAGGTCAGTGACCTTTATCCTGCCAAGACAGTTAGGCAGGCTAAGCGGGCAGCGGCTTCGGCAGTTACTGAGGCAAAAACTCGGGCATGGGAGGAGTTTGGAGAGGCCATGGAGAATGACTTTTGTACGGCTTCGAGGAGGTTCTGGTCCACCATCCGGCGACTCAGGAGGGGGAAGCAGTGCTCCATCGACACTGTGTACAGTGGAGATGGGGGGCTGCTGACCTCGACTCGGGTTGTTCTGGGTCGGTGGAAGGAGTACTTTGAGGATCTCCTCAATCCCACCAACACGCCTCCAGAAGAACGAGCAGAGCCGGGGGACCCGGTGACGGACTCTCCTATCTCTGGGGCCGAGGTCGC
>JAVQJG010138138.1:0-12714 GCA_036024015.1 Craterocephalus amniculus
CTCCCACTAATGTGCACTTTCTGGCCGGAACGGCCATAATGCATATGCAGTAGCTGCAGAAACGCAAAGTGGAGAGCGGCGCAGTTTTGCCCGGATAACAGACACAGTTCCATGTTTACGGCTTTGATAGATAAGCTTGGGCCGATTTTAGCGGAGCAAAGCCGTCTGCACCTGTTTTAGTACACGCAAAGCGTTAATAAATCGAGGCCTTAGTGTCCAATTCTTTGGTGGAGATGTCATATGATGTGTTGCAAGGTGAGTTAAAGCAGCATGGAGTGTAACAAAATAGGGAAAATATATGCTCTCCTGAAGATTAACAAAGTTGTAATCTTTTAATTGGAGAGTTGGAGCGAGCGCTTTTACAAGCCCACAGTTTCTTGTTCTGTCATCTTGACTGGCATGCATGTACTAAAGTTAGCTTTTTCTTTCTTGTAATGCAGAACCAGTACAATCTTGCCAGAGCACAGCAGTCCTACAAATCCCTGGTTCAGATCCATGAAAAGAACGGTGAGTTTCCCCGTCTCCAGTTTCATATAGAGTGCTGTACTGACCTTGTTTATTGAAATCAAAGCTGAGGAATACATGTACTAATCTTGGCCAAAAATTATATAATATGCATGTAGACTACAGGCTTACAATACATTTTAGTACTTGTACATGTGTTTTTGATATATTAATATACTGTGCTAATTAATTTAACATTTACACATTGTTAGATTCAAACTCAGATTAACTTTTACTGTTATGACAGTTTAAGTCAAACCCATTGACTACAGTAAACACAAAGTGTACTGAAAATTTGTAGAGCAGATGTGCTGTGTATTGTCTCATCTTACTCAGTGTGCATACAGCCCACACACTCTGTAGGGTTGTGTGAGTCACGATATGATGAACCTTTTAATCCAGATAGTTTGACACAACTTTTTAGAACCAGATCAGTGCCATCAAACATGTTTGTAATATGGGTAAATTGGAAAAAAAATAAATGAATTTTGAATAAGTTTCCACCAACTGTGGTGCTGATGAATCACATTTAGATGCAGGAGTGCATGCCTGTATACTAAAGGTTAGATTAAACTAATACATTGATACTCAATGACCCAGTTTAACACACCAGGCTTTAAAAAAAAAAACAAAAAATAAGTCTGTCCTACTTTTAGGTTGTAGAGCGAATCTCTGTGGCGCATACACACCTCTTGCATGCTGCTTTAACACTTGCAGCACAAAGTTTTCATTGGTTGTAGTGGAAGCATCATGTGGCAGCAGCTGCTCTTTGAGCCTCTATATAAGAGCACTGGGCTGATAGTACTGAAGGAGGCCCGTGTCACATGGAATCTTATTTATTCTAATAAATTGTACCAGCTAAACAGTTTATATTAATTACTGCTGGTGTTACTTGGTTGTATATCAACTTGAGGGCTAAAATAAGAATACTGCATACCCACAAATGTTTCAGTGGATGCAAATCTGCTAAATTGGAGTTTTGTAATTCATGATTTTTTATGTGGTATGCAATAAGTAACTCTTTATGAAATTAAAACTAGAATCAAGTGTTTACAACAGTCTGAGTTGAGAATTACATATACTGAAGAAGTGAAAATACATTTCCCTTATTTTTTAACTTTAACATCTTCTCTGTTCAGCTACATGTGCGCTAACATACACATACATAGGCACAGGAATGTTGTTTTCTTGAAAAATAATGCTGCATTTGGAATCATGATTTTTATTTACCAGTTTGTTATGCTAAAATGATCAGAAGAGCATGTATTTTGGGATGTAAAGAGCAGAATGGTGTTAAATGACGAGACTGCAACACACCTCTCAATGCTGTCCAAATCTGCCCAGAACTACTGATCAGCCTTCTTATATAAGCACTGATCAAAGAGATTTTTTTGATGAGAGAAACATTAGCATATTAGATTTCAAGTTGGTTGCAAGTTTTATTGGAGAAAGTGTCAATCATGCAAATTTCTTGTTCTTGTCCTTGGCCTAAATTAAGCACTTAAGTGCTTTTTGAAAAAGAAGACAGCAGATCGCTTTATGTAAATTAAGCCCTCCCTTGTCAGCTTATGTAGAGCTGTGTGTAAATCTAGCTAAAAATGAGAACTGAAAGGCCTGTTAAACACCTTTTGGTTTATGTTTGAATTTTCTTTTCTTTTGCACGTACCAGAAATGCAGATACTTGCCAATGAGGAAGAAAACAATGCACATGCAAAATAGTTAATTAGTTAATATTCTTCTCATTACCATGAGTAAGGTGCTTTGAGCCACATTTTGTTTGAAAGGCGCATTATAAATAAAGTTTGATTGATTGATGTAGTCGGTATGCTTTTTGTGCTTCCTTCCCAGGCTGGTACACACCCCCCAAGGAGGACGGCTAATACAGACTGTTGCCTTTCCTGCACTGGGACCAGATGTCTTAGAGTTTTCTTTTCCTTGCGACCAATATCGTTTTTATCCTGCAAGTGTTTTTTTTTTCTCTCTAAATGACAGTTTGAACTTCAAACCAAATTCCTCATTTATTGACCACCCAAAAACTAGCTCATGGACATGGATATATTCACCCCTGCCTAAAATTGGAGACTCTTCCCACGCGCAAGGTGTACTCGCTTCAGTTACTCATCTCGGTATACATCTGTTGTCTGATGCAATTAGGTTTTTTTTTTGTTTTATGTTCTCCCATGGCGATATTTACCCCATACTCCAAGAAAATCAATGGACAGAATATCATCCAAACTCACCTTTTGGTTTTGGCAATGAGCATGTTGAAGTTACTTGCTGGCTTTGAGTGGAAAGGCGCAGCATGGCTTTCTCCTCCTGCAGCGGCAGTCCGATGCTTCAGGTGCCAGACTCTGCTTATCTGGCCACAGACCGGATCTAAGACTGGCCTGCAACGTTCCCTTATATGTTGCAGTGGTACCTGGGAAGGACAGTGGAAAAGCTGGTGGTGGTGGGGGGGAAACAAATCCACTACCTTTTCTATCCTTGGATGGCCTCTGTAATATTCTGCTCATTTATCACCTTTTTAAAGCCAAGCCCTCCCTTTTGGGGTGAGTAGGGGGGAAAAACTGCTTCTGAGGCTAGTTGCTTTCATACCTCTTATCTTTAAAAGCTTAAAGCCCCGAGCTGGGGAGGAAGATGAAGGGACCTTTGCAGATATGGGTGGGATAGACGATTGTGAAGAAGAGCATGCCGCTGACTTTAACTCGGCAGACCGCCACCATCGTCACAGGAAGCAGCTGGACGACTCTGGAGGAGAGGTTTGCTGTGTGGTGTGTTGGGCAGCATAACGCATGATCAGGCAAAGCAGGGGCATGTCTGGTTTGGATCACACTGTAATGTAGTTGATTTTAACTCCACTGTAAACATGTATATTTGTATTTCAGCAAATGGATTTAATTGTTTATAATGTAACCTTGTCTAGATCTTTGGGCTGGGCAGAGACTATTGCTATATTCACTTGACTATTAATGGCAGGGGCACTGCAACTCCTCAAGACCAATTTAAAATAAAGAATAAAAAAAAGTTGCTTCATTGATACTGTTGAAGTATCCGAAGGAAATGAAAAGTACACCATGTTTTAATGTAAGCTTAATGACTACTGCAGTTTTGTTATTCCTTTGTTTTAGTTTTTTTCTTTTTCCCCTTGGACTTGTAATCCTAATGTGTTTGGCAACAGTGACAGTTCTCGCCCCCACCCCTCCTTTGATTTGATGGCACTTCATAACAACAGTGCTGTTGTGACGGATAGCTGTTAGCAGCATACCAGAGGTTTTCCATTCATATCTAACCACTTAAACTACAGGAACCTCAGTGAGACTATGCAGCCGGTACATGGACACTGCAGCATGAAAAACAGTTGGTGGTCATCTGCTTAGTCCTTGAAGGTGGCTAACATCTTAAGTACATTTTTAGATGTCTGAGGAGTGAGTGACCTTTTACCTTTATGACTTTTCCTTCAACTCGTGGCTGCTTTAAAATGCAACCAGAGTTGCAAATTCACAGCAATAGTCTCCACAGTGTACCTTCTTGCTTCACGCCAGGGAAGATCAACTGAAGTCTGTTCCGTTACCAGACTATTTGTTCAGGTTTGATAAATATTTGTTCAGATTTGCCACAGGAAAGACTGCTATTCCCATCACCACCTCTCTGGTTACTATTCATGACCACTCTCGGCACTGCTGTGCCCTTCGGCGTGCTGAGGCTTTGATGTAATGTGAATAATATGCAGAAAAACTGTGGAGCATTCCAATTAATGCAGTTACATGTTTGTTGTGGGTGTTCTGTTGTGTGGTTACTTGCATCGTTTAAAGTATATTGTCCCGATAACCAGCATATAAGGCTTAGTTATGCTATTTCATACAGTCGTTCCTCATTTTGCAGTTTATTATTATTATAATTTTTTTATTATTTTATTTCCAGGGTGATACAAACCTCACACAATGGGTGGATCCTTATAAACAAAGCTTTATCATGTTGAGCTCGTGTGACATTTGTTTAGACTTGCAGGATACAACAAAGAGTCCATTCTCCTTTTTCTTAACCAAACGACGGTCTTTGGCATGGTTGTTAGCTGTTGTAGTGTACTAATCACCTCATTCTAGTCACATCGTTGAGCCCACCTCTGCATTCCCTGGAGAAGCAAACTCAGGAATACATACTGCACACTCGGCTTTCCTAAGGATCGGTTCAGAATATCATCACAAAGGCAAGATTGAATGTCTCAATCTTTTTTTTTTTTTTTTTTTTTCCTCCGCATTTTTAAATTATGCCCTTGTTTTACCTGTAGACCTTGTGGTGTGTTTGGCTGTCGCATTCCACACACTTATATTGTTATTAAGGCTTAATATTACTAACTGAGTGTTTTTGAATGATCAGATATGTGAACAGGAGATGGCACCAACCTTCAGATCAACCTGAGCTTCATGAGCACAGCTACCCCTTTCTCTTTGATATTGCTGTGTTTTGCATGTCAATATATCAGTGGGTATTATTTCCCCCCTCCACCCCTCCCCAGGCTCTGGAGACAAGGTAGTTCCGTTGGGTGGCTAGAAAGGGTAGATTTATCCATATTTTTATGACTTGTTTACTTGTGGTTTTCCCACTGCATCAGTGCACAGGTCAGATACCGTGAGACTTGCGGACTAACTAGTTATTTGTCCTGCTTGAAATACCTTTGCAGAGGTCACGATGGTTCTTAAGAAAAGCTGAAGCTGAGATTTGTGTGCCATCAGAGCCATTGTAATCCCAAATCATGAAGCTGATCTTTGGAATGGTGTTGTATTCGCTTATCGAGCACTGAATAGCTTCTCTTACACCAACACATGTCTGACTAACAAGGACAAGACTTCTCAGCTTAGACAAGCCACACATGGGTCTGAGACCTGACCTAGCCTGATACTGGGTTTGTTACCTTGCTTCATTTACTGCGGTGGCCGGGTTAAAAAGTTATGCACTGTAAGCATGCTTTGGTTTGGTTTCTTTTTTCCATTGCAAGGGTGATTTTGACAATGTAAAGTAATTTGTAAACTTGCATCAAGTTTATGAATAAAGACTTTTATGAAATATTTACTGATTCTTTTCTCATTAATAGAATGCACTGAGAAACACGGAAGGTGAATTAATCCAGAAGGAGAACATCAGATAGGATTCATTACTGAACTGATCATTGTAAATATGAGTACCTGTTAATGGAGGACTGAAATTCAAGCTCTGCATTTTGTATTTTGCCATTACATGTAACCTTCAAACTTCTGATACATGACGTTTGAATGCATTTGTCACATCTTCCAGTAGATGGGGATGTTTACTAAAGTGCCCCGTGCTTAGGCAAACAACCACAGGTTAACTTTGCCCTGTAAAAAACAGCACTTGTCCTAACTCTATTAAACTATAGTACCTGGTTTAGAAAGACTTTGATTATTTAAGCTGAAACCTCACATCTAGAAAGGACTGATGAAATTCATCCATCTGAATTACCTAAGAAGGTGGAATAAATTAGTGTAGTCTAACGATGTGTGCTTCAAACTTTATGAAAATTGTATATGTGCATCTATGGTAAAAAATGTAAGATTTTAATCCAGACCTTAAAACTGACAAAACTGTGAATTTGGAAATTTACCATATTTTTCTGCAAGAAAGCCTTGGGGCATTGGTTCACTAAAGCAAATTCAAGAAAAATTGAGTTATACAACAAGGCAAACAAACCTGCTCCTCATCGGATACACTAATAGACTTCTTTGTCCTCATTAAGCTTGTCTTTGGCACTGATTTGTTGCATTTTCCCCAGGGCTTATGTCTTAAAGGTTGTGCTGGGCATCAGACATTAACTGGTTTTATCCTCTGAATTGTTAGAAAAAAAAGGCCTTTCTCTCTTTGATTTGTTTGACATTACATTTTCTGTTTGTGTGTGTGTTGGGTCACACCACTAGATGGTACTGGAGCACTCTTACACTTTCCTGCTAATGTTTTTTTCCAAGTCACTCAGAACATGAGGAAGTCCTGCAGGCTTGTAACATCAGTCAGCAGTCAGTGCTTCATTATAACAATGACTCCTGTTCTTACCATCTCTAGCTCATTTCTTTCAAGGTTGAATGAATGAATAATGAGGTCATTTATTTCAGTGATAGATAGGAACAGCCCTGGGGATGCAGTTTTCTATGGGCCTGGATAACTCGTTTCCTCCCGCCAGTGTGTTTGGAGTTGGATGTACTTGTGATGGCAAGTAATGATGTCATAGATCTGAGATAAATATCTGATCCTTTTTATCTATTCTAATGATGAACATGCAGCTTTGGTTGACAAATCGTGACCTGTTGAATGTTTGGTCAATGCCATTGTTGCAGCCTATTTGACATCAGAAATCACTCGAAACGCAGTTTCAGAAAATCTATATCAAGCTAAAATATAAACCATAATAAGTAAGAGAAAAGTCTGAAGTAGAGCCCTGAAGTTTAACAATGAAAGGCTAATTGTCCATTATTGCACTCATTATTTTTGCTTATTTGTGGGTTTGGCTCATTGGCCTTATTATGCACTTTCAGCCGGTCTATTTGTCCAGCCTGTCGCTTGCTTCAGATTAAAGAACTCCATGTGAGATCAACAAGACTGTGGGTCTGGAGTGAAGGGCCTGTGCATCTAATTAACTTAGGCAAAAAAACAAACAAACAAAAAAAGACAAGCAGGCTTTTCCTCTTTTTCTTAGAGCAAAGGTACAGCAGCACACGGTGGGCTGCTTTGATTGCCAACGGCTGAAATGCTGCATCCAGAGCCTGATTGTCAATGCTCCGCCTTCTACCTGGATGTAAAGCTGCATCTGTATAAATATAAATACAAGTTTAGTTTGAAGGTATCAGAGGAGCTGTAAGGATTTGCTTCTGATTTGTCAGTAATCCAACCACTCAAAGTCTAAAGTCTATATAAAACTAGATTTTACCTAGCATACTAGTACATATTTGATTTAAAGACATAAAAATCTTTATTTTCTAAAAAAAAGATTTTAAGCTGAAGACACAGACAACTCCCTGTGGAAAAATAAGTTTTGCATTAACAATTTTATTACAAAGATAAAAAAGGATTGTAAAATCCTAATCAACACCTCATCTACCTGGCAGTGATGTGCATAGCTGTCTTTGTCTTAAACTATGGGAAAGTGTGCACCTAAGTTCTCTGATCAGTCCCAAGGATACTTTAAACAGTGCAGCAGCACCATCACGTGATTTAGACCTGGTGTTTCAAGCAACAGTTTTATAGTGGTTAAATTACACTATAAGTCTTGTTAGAGTGAAAATGTTTTGCCCATTGACAGAAATGACCAGAAACATTTCATCAAATAAAAAAGTTCAGATTGCAGGAAGTTAAAAAAAAAGACAATCCTCACAGTAAACGATGACCTAATAGTATGTGTGAAATGAGTTGTTGCTTAATAAGCTTCATGTGAGAGAGAAATCCAGAAAACTGAATTTACACACTTGGTGACACTTCATGACAGAGGGAAACGAGTGAAAAGAAAGACATATTATTTGACTGAGCAATAACAGCTGGATCTCCATGTTAAAGCAATTGCAATTTACATTTCTAGAAACAACACATGGATATTTTAAAGGGTTCTCAGCAAAAAGACTCCTGTATCAAGCTTAAAAGTCTGATTATTGACCTGAGACGACACCCTCAGCCTGAGTCTCCCTCACCGGCTCGCCACTTCGCCTCTTCAGATGTCCACTTTACATCCTCAGATGTCCATTCTACATCCTCCTTTCCTCAAACTCAGTAAAGAACTTTAACCATACAGTTGTGACCTGGTCTTTCCTTGTTTTTATTAGACCAGTGGTCACCTTGACTGGATGTAACAGACAAAAAACAAAACAAACATCAACACATGCACTGTCATATTTTAATTTGTTATCATTTCCCCACCATAAGTAGTGTCTTTCAGAGTTTTTTGGCAGATGCAGTTAAAACCATCTAATCAAATCCTTTCCCAGTGCCAGAAGCAGCATTTTCCCCCTCAGGGCTTCAGTGACAGCTCTGATGTGTTCACAGAGCTGTGGTTGTGTCCACTAACTCCCACCTCTCAGGAAACAAGCCTATACTGTAGGTAATGACAAAATGAAGGGTGACATTACATAATACCTTGCATCCCATGTTGGAAAACAATTTTGACATAATTAGTTTCTTGTTGTGAAATCGGTTATCTTAACAGGACTACAGACGTCAGCCACCGAGCAGGACTGGGAATAAGCAAACAAACAGAGCGTTATAACAGGTCAAGCTTGTCTATTTTTGTCCATGAGTTGTTGTCATTGTCATAGAGGCTATGTGAGACATTGCATTTTTTAAATGTGTTTTTGTAAAGACAAAGAAAGCTGTGCCCACTCTTGTAGTACTGAGTGTATTACCCTCATTAGAAATGAGCTCTATGCACCCGGGTGCTGTATTTAGTGGAGAACAGAATCAGATGTGATAATTAACCCCAATTCCACAGGACTGAATGCTGATTATAGTCTTTTCCAATGTACCTTCATTGACCAGTGATAAAAGGGTTCAGACATCAGCCTTTCCCCATCTCAGTCATTTTTGGGTCCTTTAAGTCATCGGTTCTGCCCCCCTGTTTGGTTGGACTGGGAGACTGGAGAGAAAACATTGGCTCTTTAGAGACCTACATGCAATTAGTCTTTGCCTAACAGCATTTGTTGGTCATATTAGAGTAGAAAGAACTAATCTGTGTGGCGGAATAAGCATTAGTATTTGGTTTCTTTTTGGGATTTGTTTCCCATGAAGATCAAGACCGCCATAGAAAACCTTCACATGGAGCATACATTCGCATACAAAGACACAAATATGCTTTCATCTCTTTCATCGCCACCTGCTCTGCGTGTGATAACAAATATCTGCATTCACATCAAGACTCACCTGTAACAGATTTAACTTTAAAGACTAACAAATGAATTAGTGGCTGACACAGAATTTCAAATAAATCACAGCCTTGAAAGACAGACACAGAGAACTAAATCCAAAAGGTTGAAAGGAATGATCAAAGCCTGTTACAGTACAGTAAGACATTTTTTGTAAGGACACCCCTTACATTGTCAAAATAGACTATCAGGTTGGTATTCAGTACATTGTTTCACTTTTGATGTTGATGCTTATAAATTAAATAATAAGAATCTTAAATATAATTAAAAACAGAAAATAATTAAACAAGATTTATTCAATCTTGATTCAGAGTAATGAGAGTTTTAGGCGTGTTTTGCCTCAGAAGCATTTGTTTCACCATGATCTGAATTCAAATCATGAGTGTTGGTTACTTTGTACCTTAATGCTGATATGATGTGTGCTTTCCTCTAAAAGATTAAAGTGCAGGCTATATGCGGCTGATATCTTTTTAAAGCAATATATTTTATAACAGTGTCTATTTTCTAATATGACTTTTTATCATGTTATTCTTTGTGTTGTTGATGTTTTTATAGATTCCTTCAGATAATTTCTAAGAAAATATCATTTTGCTGTAAAAAGGAGCAAAGTATTGTCTTTAACTGAGAAAGATATGAGAGTGAGTTACAGTGTGTTCTCTGATGCCGAGATGAAAACAAGAACCTTTCGCTGATGTGAAGATGAAAAGTATAAAAATGCATTCCTGCTGATGTGCGTCTGGGATCAGCAAACAATGACTCATCAGAAACTACTTGAATTTTAATATTCATATCAACTGAATGAAACCGATGAATGAGGGACACATAAACCAAAAATGGGTTTGAATCAAGAATCGATTCTGATCTTCGAAGGTATTACTAAAACATAGCTGTTCATTTACTGTAAAAGGTTTTTAATCACAGTCTACTAGCAAATGAAGATATGGTCAAATTATCCAAATGGCTACTCTGCAAAGAAGATGAAACATGTTGACCAGGTTTAGATACAAGTCCATATATTATAAGGATGTTTAGCTTTGTAATAGCATAGATCTTAATTCCTTCTCAGTAGAAAAACACTCGTCAATTCTGTTTCCCAACATCGTAAGCTCTTAGCTGAGCCACAATGCCAAGAAGATGAAAACATGGAAAGGCTAGGAAGCATATAATTCCTTTAAGTGCGGATGTGTGAAAACTGTTGGGATTAGGACCAACTATCACAAAACCTGCAAATAAGGATTTTGTTAATACACCCCAAAGGAAGTTAGTCTTATTTTAGTTCTAATGACTCAAGCAGCTTAGAGGAGCTCCATGTCTGACATTGACCTTCACAGGCCATCTTTCATGTCTCCATTAAAAGATTCACCTAAAATGTATTCACTTTCCCTCTCATGCTGCAGCAACATCACAATCAAGAGGCAAAATGCATAAAAGACCAGCCCCAAAATCCAATTCTCCCTTGGCTTGATGTAAATATTAATGCCCCATGGATCTGCATTTGCTCCATTTTTTGTGACTGCCATGGCTCTTTCCATTTCAAATCAGATAAGTCTCCCAGTGAGGACACTCGGTTTTCAGCTGCTCATCATCAAGACTCAGCATTTGACTGCATAGAAATATGATACCCACATCTTTTAAAAATTCCCTAATGTGTATGTGCTGACAAAAACGATAAAACTAAAAAGTAGTCTGATGAAGATGCAATCAATTCTAAACACCTCCACTCCCCCGCAATGGCCCAGTAATACCTTTTTTGTTGATTGTTTAGGGGGGTCTATTCACCTTGAGTGCTGCCTGCTTGTCCTCCCTGCAGTGAAAGATAGCCAGAGGTTCAGTTCAGCATGACGCTATGCTTCCCTGCACAGACTTATACTTCAGACCAAGCTAAATGGATTTCCATTAGAGGGGCTATGACTCATTCCAGATGCTTACTCAATACTGTGTGGGCACTGTGGCAGAAAGTTTCCTCCGGACAGAACAAAAAGAACAACAAAGCCGTAGACATGAGTGTAAGACAATGTCCACAGTGCTCTTTGTTTAGACCATTCTGCCAAGCATGCATGTCTGTCATCACTGAAGAAAATGCTTTCATTGAGTGTTCATACAGTTGAAGTAAAAGAGAGAGAAAATAAGAGCCACAAAAAAAATGTATCTCTGACCCATCAGTTTAAATGCGACATCAAATCCTCTTGCTTTCTGTTTGTGGTAAAGCTCAGGGCTGAGTGCCTGTGTTTTTCCCCTGTGTGCAATGTATATGTTTCTTAAGCACTATATCTGGACCCAGGCTGGACCTGCATCGGGTGATCAATAAGAAAAGCAATGATCTCAGTGAAATGGGCCGTCCATCTTACTGTGATTCACTCATGAAGTTCACTAACTGCAGAGGAAAGATAGAACTGAATTACTGTGTGAGAGGAGACTAAAAACCTTTTCTCATTAAAACTTTTTAGAGATTTTAATGGAAATAGATCATTTGCTGAAGATCAATTAAAGCCAAATGCAATAGGCTTTCTTTTAGACCTAATACTCATGCAATCCATACAAATACAAATATATTACAGAGGTTAACTTTAAAGCATTAAAGAGAGATTTTTTTTCCCTTTTAGCTTTGTTCTTTTTTACTTTGTTTGACTTATATCATCTTCTGCAGTTCCTCTTGTAAAAACAGCTCCATCACAGCAAATAATGACCTCCAGTACGATACGGCTCAAAAACAGCCAAACTGTTTCCAAAGTACAGAAAACAATGATATCAGCAGCAAAAACAAGTCAAGTGAACGGAAGAACGGAAGAAAATTAATCTAGGCTCATTAGACACAATATCACGTTTCCATGACTTGTGCAGAGCAGTGTACGCTGATTAATGCAAATCCTAGTTGCTTCATTATTGTTTAATTGTATAAAATTAAGAGGGATTATCTTCTGTTTGTCCTTTGTTGCTATGGCTACCTCCAAAACAAGTAGCGTTGTTGCAGCCATGAGCAGCCATGCTTTTAAAAATTATATTGAGTCCTTCTGCACGGCAGAAGGCAAAGACTGCTCTGTGTCTGAAAAACAGTTCATTCAAGACAAAACATGCAATGACCTGACAAAACGTTTCTGAGAATTTAAAGATGAGTGCATATTTTTATGAATCAGTAAACTGTCTGACTTTCAAAATTGTATTTCTTCTGTTCTGCTTTAGGAAAATACAGCTGCGCCGAGATCCCAAAACGGTAAACGGTCAGCCACTCCCACAGAAAGGTAACTACCGCTGCTGGAGTGGTATATACCGCTCCAGCAGCGGTAGTTACCTTTCTGTG
>JAVQJG010138143.1:0-10676 GCA_036024015.1 Craterocephalus amniculus
TGGGTCTCTTTCCAATCATTAGAAATTTGTTCCCACCAAAGCCGGCTTATTCTGGATGCCCACCCCCCTCCCTCCCCCTTGAGGCGATGCAGCTGACGAGCTATTAGCGCTAATTACAGCTCTGCTTCATTTAGAAACCCCTCATTTAGATGTTGCCGCCGCACTTCACCTCCAGCAACTGGAGAATTTTGGTATAAATCAGGAAACGTATGAGCTGTTTCTTTTCTTTTTCCTTCGTCTAACTCCTGTGTCTTCGCAGATTAAAACACCTCTGTGGTCTTTGAAGTGCTGCTGAAGAGGCACTGTGAAAAATCTTTTTTTTTGTTTTCCCTGCCAAGCGCACACAGTGCGGCGGCTCATTCTGCTTTAGAGGGAAACAATGAGGAATTTAAACAGTCGCGCTGAGGGTGACGGCTTGGTTTCCTGCCTCCGATGGAACTTGTTGTGTTTTAAAAAGCCCCAAATGCAGCCAGTGACCCATTTTCCCCACAATATCTGGATCCTCTGAGTCTTTGCCGTTTGTTGCGTGCAGTTTTGGTGGAGATTTCAAAGTTGCAGAGAGAAGTCATTATTTCTTCATCTCAGTCATTCAGACAGAATGAGGACACAATCACATTCTATTTAAATAAGTAAGTTGATGTCAGAGGGGGGAAAAATAAAGAAATTACTCATTTTTGAGCCTTTATGTTTTGCAAAGTTACATCCAACAATGGAGACAAAGGGCTCCCGGACGAGACGCCGGCAATCAGAAAACATAATTCTATGTGGGTCAAGTGATTATAAAACAACTTCTAGGCCTCAGAGAGGAAAGAAAAATTGATGAGCCTCTGAACGCCTTCATCATGCTCAGTATTACATGCAAAAATGCGTGTATTATTATATTATTATGTGTATTAGCAACCCCCCGCTCCACACACACACACTCCCACCTCCATCAAGAGTAGCAAGTAACTCAGATCAACTAGGAAGCAGAGGACTTGGCTTGTTTGGGACAAGTTGGGGACGTAGGAGAAGGAAGCATCCCAATGACAGATGTTCATCAAACAAAATTGGGAATGAAGAGAGCAAGATGTTTGAGATGCGCGGGGGTGGGGGGGTATCAGGCTGAGGCATGACTGGCTCTTTGCTTCACTGGGAAGTTTGTTCCACTTTCCAGCAAGTGGCAAAAACAACTATGAATATTTGAGGACAAGAAATAAACAAGTTGAGGGATTAATATTGAGGCTCCTGAGG
This sequence comes from Craterocephalus amniculus, assembly GCA_036024015.1. Lineage (NCBI taxonomy): Eukaryota > Metazoa > Chordata > Actinopteri > Atheriniformes > Atherinidae > Craterocephalus > Craterocephalus amniculus. Next base: position 1,234 of record JAVQJG010138143.1, read on the forward strand.
ACATGGGAGTTGTTTTCCAGGTTCTTTTGAAATATCTGATCTCAGTCACTGATGAGAAGCCTGCACTGACAAAGCAATAATGAACAGGACTACTTCATAATTGATCAAGTCTTAGATTACAAGTGGGGTGATGATGATTTGTTAGGACTGCTCTGCTGATTCTTTCCAGTAGATCAGAGATTCGCAGAATCAGAATTTGTCAGAAACAGACGTGAAATTTGACTACCGGTGAAAAAACAGAAAAAGAGAGGACAAGGCTCAGAGGAAATACTCATTATCTTAAAGATGTGAAAGTCTGAGGGTTTTATTATTCCTTGCCTGGTTCAATTTAAGTGCATTTGCACTGGAAGTCCATTGATTCTGATAGTTGTAAGGAAAATACAAAAAAAGAAAAAAAAATCACTTCTACTGGAAAAGATTAACATCCGGTTGGACCTGATCCGGATTTCTAGTTATGTGTAAATCAAAGTAAATCCTGCTGTAGTTCACAAGTTGAAGCTACAAAAATGTTTCTAGATCTCGAATAAGAAAGAAAAAAGCAAAACACACCCCAAAGATGTAAAATCAGTGATTACTGACAGCTTATTGGTTTGTGAACTCATTTGAGCTAAATTAACCTGAGCCAACTATAATAACATGTGGAGTTCCCCAAGGCTCCATCCTTGGGCCACTGCTGTTCAACATCTAATTGCTCCCACATGCCCATATTATGAAAAACAACTAAATAATTCCCAGAGTCAAAACTAAACATGGAGAGGCAGTGATAAAGTTTTATGTAAAGCACCTTGAATTATGTTATACATGAAATGTACCATACAAATAAACTTGCCTTGCCTAAATATTACAAAGATTTGATTTTGTGAATTTAAATATCCTCTGTTTTTTATCAAACTGAATGAAAGGTATGTAGGTGTGTAGTTTGATGATACGTTGAGGAAAATTCTGCTTATCACAAAGGGGCTAGATCCTGTCTCAGTAACTACGGGACGAGAGGTGGGGTACACCTGGACAGACTGCCAGTTTATTGCAGATACTCTGCCTGATTATCTGTTCTATTACAATTGTAACCAAAAGTCATAATATGGACATGAAGCTTGTCTTCATAAAGGATGAAACATACAGGGATGCAGAGAGGAAGGAATGCAAGAGGGTGAGAGGACGTTTGCAAGTCTGGTAGATTTCCCTGGGGGAAGTTTTGAAGACACAAATCTTGCAGTCTGCTAGATTCGTAACGGGGGACTTGGCCGGAAATGTAGACAAATGTAGAAAAATCTAAATCAATAGGTCAGTTCCTTGAGAACTTAAAATTATCATGCTGGACTTTTCTATTTTCATGATTTGAGAGTTCAGATAGTAAAAGGGTTCAGACCAATAATCTGGTATATGAACTGGAATTCTAGTACTATTCATGTTGGATTTTGATCAAATACAAACATTTATGACCTTGAAGTGCTTATTTTTTTCAGATTCCCTGTAAATAAAAGAGGAGGGCCTTCTGAAGTAATTATCCTTCGCCAGCAAGTAAAATCCCACTTCTTGTAAAAATACTTAGAGCATGCTCAGTGAGCTGGGGGGATGACATCACAGGCAATCAGAAATATTTGTTCAAAACTTTTCTTCCACACAACTTAAATGCATTGGCCAAACCCAAATACAATGTGTATAAAAAAAAATTCAGACCAAAATCCCCTAATCTTGTATTTGTGAATAAGTGGCACATTAACACCTCCCCCATAGATCACTCAAACAACTTCAAACCTGTTCAAAACCACTTAACATTTAAAAATTAAACCGTTAAACACAAGTTTTATCATTTAAATCATTCAATTTTTTTATTGAGAAAAGAAAAAAAGAAGACCAGAGTAAGAAGTATTTTCTATGTATAAAAAGAAGAGCATGGGGCTTTGGTGGTGAAAGATTGACTACTAGATGTATTATTATTCATGCAATGTCAGATAATCCCTCTAAGAAAGCCAAAAATGCCCAAATGACTTCCAATGAACCAACATTTTAATTTTGTAATGTCTGGATCTCATTTACTCCAAGGGCGGTGCCCTGTTAAAAAAAACAGGCATTGTTACTTTGCAGGAGCGCATCGGTCTCTCATGGAATCATGTGACCTGCAGTGCTTTGCTTTATGGCTCCCCTCTATAAACACAGAGCCCTCTGCTTTGTGGCATTTATTCCTCCTCTTCCATTTAAAGTTTATTCTGGCTGAAGGTGAAAAAGATGTCTGAGGAGGCCTGAAAGACAACGTAATGAATTTTGGGGGAAGTTTCAGGTTTAGGGACCACAGTGGCCAAACGTTACATGGTATCTTTTAAATGAGTACAAAGAAATAGAACATTTGTTTTTGAGCAGGTCTGAAGGGTTTCTTTTGTGAGTTAAAGAAAAATTATTTTTATACATTATACATTTTTAAACAATAACGGTAACAAGAGGGTGCACAATTAATGACTATAAATAATGTTTAAAAAAAAAAGCATTGGATTTGTCATTAGCTTAAAGGAATACTACACCCTCAGAATGATGCCCTCATTTGTTACTCACCTTCATGCTCATTAACACTCTGGAACACTTTCTTGATATCAATTATACAGCCGGAGATATGGGGAGGTTTTTTATTCTGCAGAAATTCCTTAATGCTGAATGGCATCCGGTTCAAAAAGTCCACAAAAACTTGTCAATATTCCTCCATACTGCTCGTCCAATGTAATCCAAGTGTCCTGAGTGGGTGGCGTCCATAATTTACTGGAAACAACATTATTTAGTGTATTTTTAGAGCCCAAATCGTTTGTATGGAGGAATATTGACAAGTTTATGTAGACTTTTATGGACCTTTTTCTCCGCGTCCGTTTAACGTCATTGTAGCCGACCTGACACAAAACGAAAACCTCCCCACATCTCTGGCTGCATGATAAATATCAAGAAAGAGTTCCAGAGTTTTAATCAGCATGCGGGTAAGTAGAAAATGAAGGCACATCATTCTGAGGGTGTAGTATTCCTTTAACATAGCCAAAATAATTACTAAACAAAGAAATAAATTTTTTGAGAAAAATGTTTAAAAAAGCCATCTGAGAGCATAACGGTTAAAATGAACCACCTGTGGGACTGGCAATATTTCTCCCTGTGACTTCCTTAGGCTGTGGCATGTTAGTTTAGCCACAACAAAATGCACAATCACGATGAATGACAGCCTCGCCCTGGGCAGATACCCGTAAACCCGAATCAGATAAAAGCATCTTTTCTGCGGCAGTTTGTTAACATTTACATTTCTGATATGTTATCAGAAGCTAATCTTCCCATGTGGTTTAGTGCAAATCAGGTCTGTTTGTTTAATGAGTGAAAATGTCAATGAATCTGTCAAAGCAGAGTGTTGAAGCTCGACAGTATGTGTGGGAAGACGGCGGGTCATCGGCACTGCTTCACAAATACTGGCGCCAGCTTCCAGAGAACAACCTATTGTTGAGAAGTTTTCTAATTCTCTCTGACACAAAAGAAAATCTGCAGCTGTGTTCGTGTTGATAGCACCTTCCTGTCAGTCGCTTCAGATTCATTTTAGGGAGTAAATGTTTGATGGGCATTTCAGGCAGACACTTGAGCGAGTGAGTGGAAAATGACAGCTATTTAATCTCCCTTATTTTCAGTCAGACAGTGTGCCTTTCTAGCTCGCGGCAATAATAACGACAGGTCAAGCAGGTTAGATCCCACATGGAGGCACTCCGAGTCACAGCGAGTACTCTGGGTAATAGTTCTCGGTGAAAGAGAACACAGTGACAGGTAATGATTTGTTTGGTGGAGATATTTTACATGATGATTCTGCTTCAAAATGATTGAAATGTTGTATCCCTCATTCATAAAAGATGCTTCACTCAGTCTCCAAATCTGTTTGCTTTAAAGTGTACATATCATGCTTTTAAATCCTTCCTTTTCACATGTAAATCATTAATTTATGGTTTATATGAGTAAAACTGCAATCCTTTGGTCGGAAATTGTTGTTTGCAGAGCTCCACACACCCCTTCTTAACCCTGTTCTGAGGTGTTTCTTTACAGTCAATGAGAGCAGCTCGATTTGATGCTGTCTCTTTAAATCCGAACAGACATTTCACCCTTCCTGGTTACAGAGCGTTTTTTCTCGGTTCGACTCCGCCTCCTTAGCCTCTTAGCCACTAATGATCGGCAGAGAACTTTTTTCAAAAGTAACATGACCATATTTAGAGGAACCACAGCAAATACAGTGACTTAATAGGTAGAAAAACATAATAGAGAATGGAGAAAACTAAACAGAATGAAAAATATGACCCAAAAAGAATATATATATATATATATGTGACACCGTAAGTGAATAAATTAAATTTTTCTGCACTACTGAATGCTCAAAAAAGACAATAGCAGGTATTTAGGGCTTAAAAAAGTGGATTTTGCATGATATGTTCCCTTCAAAGCTTGCTTGCTCCCAGCCAACATGTTCATGTGGGGCCTATAAGGGTTAAAAATTTGGACTGCAGATAAGGTTCCCAAGTGGATTTGTCCAGTTTCCATTGTGGTGACACCTTTGTTTGGCCGAGTAGGGCTCGGACGCTATGCTTTTCTCCTAATTCCGTTTGTTGGCGGTATTTTGGGTGCCGATTAAATTTAAATTGCAATTTTTGATATTGCTGATTTTTCTGAAATTTAGACCTGCTTTAGCAACGCAACAACGATGTGACAAAATGTGCATTTTTTACCCCTTTGGGAGATCCAAAAAAAGCCGCAGTGACGTCATTGTTATCGAGAGCTTCCACCTCAGGTTTGTATGACTCCGCGCCACACCACGTTGTCAGAAAAACCCAATCTGGAACCCGTTCTCAAAGTCGCCACCCGCAGACTGCGTTGTGGTGTGCAAGAGAGGCCAAATCGCAACACAAACATCGCGTTTAGCTCTCAGTGTTGTCGTTTAAAACAACGCCTTTGTTGGCCTTTTTAACACCAGACCATGTGAAACTGTTGAATGTTGAGGATGTCTACAGACTCTATAGGATCCCCTCCGTCCAAATATGCAAAGCAGACACATCATAATTCTGTTTGCTATAATGCTAGACAAGAAACAAACATTTTTTTAAAGTAAAAAAAAAAAGAAGAAAAATCAATTTAAAATCATAAAACAAAAAAAATTTTGATACTTGTGTGAATTGATTTTATTATACCACCCCTGGTTTCAAGTTGGGTTTCAGCTGGGGTCCAACTTGGGGAAGGTTCGTGTTTATGCCCTTGTCTACTTAGTCCACCTACACTCCTTATGCGGCTCATACAGCCAGACCAAATGGACTTCACACATGGGGCGGTGTAACGGAAACCACATGAGGCCTGCAGAATTTGCCCAGGTCAAGCCCATGCCCACTCAGTACCCAATGTAACCCTTTTGGGCCCCTCACAGACAATCTGGCTAGAATAACATCCCTTAAAATTCATCTTTACATTAAAATACAGAAAAAAAACCCACTGAAAATACTATTTATTTTTGCAAGATTAACAACAGCAAAGAGACTTTTATCGCTTAGTGAGAAAACAATCTGCTATTTTGATTGATGCTTGATTTCTTCCTTTTTTAATGGAATATATGATTAAATACCAACTCAAAACACCAAAAACTCCACAAAAAACCACAAAGATTGATCTGGTGTCATGAAATGGAGCTTTTCTTTGAGACTTCCGTCCTCGGAAGTCGACATCAAATGCACTGTAAGAGTGGTTGTGCCTCATTGCTTTGACAGCATGGCAGTCACAACGACACAGCCGATAAACATCCTCCCCAATATGTCACCTCCTGACAGCCAAAGAAAAACTTTCAAGGAGGACCAATCTGACATGCCGAGCTGTTGGAAATCCACTGACTTTAGGAGGAATACAACTAAATATCAAACCGAGAAGCGGAGGACTAAATGGCGGGACATAAATCAATAAGAATACAAACATAGAGGGATAAAAGCTTATTAAAGCAAGAGAATAAATAACTGCTGTGCATTGTGTGAAAATGGACTTGAAAAATTGAATATTTAAAGGTTTCCACTCACTTGCGTCCTACTTTGCTACCGTTCCTGTGTATGCAGGTCACCTCCCGAGTCTGGTAGCCCACCTGGATGTCCCAGAAGGGACTGTCTTGCCGGTTGAGACGGTTCCTGGTCCGTTTCTTCTGGATAAGCTCCCTGGTTTCGGGATCTTTGACTCCCGCTCTGTCCCTTAGCCCTTGGCCCTTACCTTTCCTGCGTTTGACCTGCCGTGTAGTCCGGGTCTGCGGGAGGGCGCAAGGGGTCCAAGGTCCAACCCTTAAACTGTAAAGGCCCTCTGGACCTGTGCAAGGTCCTAGTTTACAAGACTGGAATTCAGTGAGGTTGGGACAAACAGAGCCTCCAAAAAGCGGAGGAACCAGGACGCTGCGTACTCTGTTCCTGAGGCCGGTTCCACATGTTTTAGAGCAAGATGTCCATGGTGAATACTCAGAAACCACACAATCCTGAGGGCAAGGGATCAAACACGCCTGCTCCAGGCGAGGCATGGGCTCAAAGTACTCACAGATGGCATCCTCTGCTGGAAACCCGTCTGACTTGAGCATGCAGCTCACCTCCCGGGTCTGAATGCCCTCTTCGCCTCCACTGCATGTGAACTGCCGTGGGGCCCCAAAGGTCCTCGCTGATACAGGCACACACACATTCCAGGCACCAAGTTTCCAGTCATAAAGGTCCTTGTGCCAGTCGCACACACGAAAACAGTTCCTCTGGTTGGAGGGCCGCTGGCTCTGGTCACAGTTGGTGTGAAGCGTCGTCCAGCCGTCCACATGGGCGCACCAGACTGCCCGGCTTTGGCTGCCACCCGGCCCACAGTCGCTGCCCATGCATCTACCCCATGGACCTGAGAAACAAATGGACAGCCTCAAATCACAATGAGAGAATGAAACAAACATTTGGGTCTCAGATGGATATAAGCAAAGATGCAGCATAACATTCCTTTTTAAGCAGAATGAAGATGCTGTGACAGGAAGAGAGAAAAATGACTTGCATTGTCCATCCACAGCAGGAGATATTAGAATATGTTCAACAGAAAATAATCAGTACTGGTTTGGTGTTTGCATTTGGGTCAGAACCAGTGATTTTCCATGCACAGAAAGCTCTAAGAGGCTGCTAATGTGTGTGGGAGGGATGGTAAGGAAATCCAAATATATATAGTGTGGCAGTCGAGATTATAGGTGGTCAAAGGGCCGTGGCAGGAAGCCAAATTACAAGTGTTATCTGTGGCATTTATCAAGTTCAGCTGGTGGCTGGCAGATTTCTACAAACATCAATACAACTTGTTAACCTGTACCAAAGTCTCTGGCTCACACCTCCTTTATCTGCACTTACAAATTGGAGCAGAGATTTAATTAAAGGTCCAGAAACAGAACTATCGTAGTAAAGAGGTTGCCAATCGGTTGCTTTTACATCCCCAATGAATCAACCACTAGGGTTTTTTATGTGCTTTGTTGATATCAAGCTAAAAAAGAAGTGGGGTATTTTTAATTTTATTTTAGAAAGAAATTTCCTAAAATATGACAAAAGATCTTGATGAAACAATGAACCACTATAGAAGTTGTATCTTTATCTATATGACTTGAACTCTTCAGCTTCCTGCTATGTATTTATGTTTGCTCAGTTGTTTTGTAATAAGCCTGCTTGAGCCATTTCTGCCACTTGGTTTGGATATTCAAGGTAACTGTTGGCTCTTAAATTGTAGAAAACATAATTTTTCTCATTCCTTTCTAAAATATTACAGTAATGCATTGACCCCTGACAACTGGAATATCTGGCACTGTTCATCCTCATTTATGAGTAAACTGAGCAACCACCAAACACTTTTGTAAGGAGGACTTGAAGTTTTCATCAAGCATAGACTAATTTTAGTTTACGTGATTACAAGGGAAGCCTACCCTCCCAAAAAGCCTAGATGCTTTGGTTAGTTATCGTAAGAAACTGAGAGTGATCTTTTACTAATCTGTATATGAAATTTTTTCAAAAATAAATAAAGGGTATAACATGTAGATTCAACAGGGACCTCTAAGTCCTTATTTCACATCAGCTCCACCATGATTTTATTCTAGTTTATAGCGATAAAATAAGGCCATAAAATGACAGTAAGCACTTTGTCCGTGTGCAGGATCTATCATCGTGATTGTTTCCCATGGAAATGGCACTAAAAAAAACTGTAATAATAATAATAATAATGAGCTGAAACTGGGCCAGATTGTTATGTGCCGAAACACAGTGTGAAACATGTGTCTGTAAGTACATGTTGATTGAGATTTTATGGGGTTTTTAAGCCTTTTTCATCACTTTCTAGTTATAGAAACAAAGAGCAAATGTTTCATTTTGTGCGCAAGCATCAAGAAAACTAAAATGAGGCGATGAAAACATCTAAACCCAGTCAGCTGAGCACAGCTGGAAATCAAAGCATTGTGAAAAGCGCTAATTAACACAGTGAGACTGTAGGGGGGAAATGTAATTAATTGGGAAGCTTCACATTTCATCTCACTTTAACCTCTCAGGTAAGTGGTTATGCAGACGGAAACTGACAGGAAACTTGTAAAGCGGTGCCAACCTTCCATCAGAAGTGCACTGCAACACAAATTCACAAACGTAAACAAGGCTGCAACTTCTACGTGATTAGTTGTATTTGAAGATAATTGCTTGTGTCTGGTTGGTCTGGGAAAGGCCGAAGGTAGAAAATCTGTTTAAGGAAGATGGCTGCACTCTGCCAGGGTAAAAGAAACACGAGGTTTTCAGGCTGCGCCTGATGAGGCTGTCTGTAGCTTCGTCACTAAGAGAACACATGCAGGATTAAAGGACTGAAGTCTCAGCAGGATTTCTGCATTTATCTTTAGAAGACTAGACTACTGTAACGCTGTCCTTACAGGTCTCTAACAAGACCATCAGACAGCTGCAGTGAGTCCAGGATGCTGCTGCTCCAGGCCTCACTAAGACCAGCAAGGTGGATCATATAACACCAAAACTTGAAGTTATTATCCTGCTGTTTGTTTACAGAGAAAGCACAAATTCATCAGCACACTAAGGAACTTCTGAACCAGATCCCTCAGGTCATCAGGATCAGGTCTACTTCCAGTTCCCAGAGTCAGAACTAAACAGAGAGGCAGCGTTCAGTTCTTATGCTCCAAACTCCCAGAAACCTGCAGGTCACTAAAGGTTAAAAGCTTTTCTATTTGCTGCCTTTAATCATAACAACTGTTCATTCCGCACACTGTAACTTTTATTTCTTACATTTGATCTCATTTATGCACTTAATACTTCTTAAAACACCACACTGTACTGCTTTAATGTTTAATGCAAAGCACTTAGAACTGTCTTGCACATTATATAAATAAAGCTGCTGATTCGTGGCACAGGAAATATCCTCAGTCAACATGATGCAGCATTCAC
>JAVQJG010138161.1:0-14492 GCA_036024015.1 Craterocephalus amniculus
GTTTTTGCCCGATCAAAGCAAACTTAGTCAAAGTCAAATAGCTGCTTCTCTCCACTCTGGTGCATGCTAGTCCTATACTTCTTACTCTAATAATATATTTGATCCATACAAATTGCTTGTAACTAAACAAAAAATGTAGGTAAAAAACTAAAAAGATTTTCTCAAGACAAATTTAAAAAATAATTACCCAGCCGTGAGATAAATAGCTCCTGCATTAACAATAACAGGTAGCTCAAGAGTCTAAAATCACATGTCCGAATCAGGTCTCAAGTCTTCAAGTTCAAGTCGAGTCTGATATCACTATGTGACTTAAGTGCAACTTAAGTGGGAGTCCCAGACTCCATTTGTCATCCTGGCAACAATATATGTGAAACTCACTGGAACTTGGCATCCCGGCAGTGGCAAGCTGAGGCTGGTAGGTTCCCTCAGTGATGGCTGGCATGGGGGCGGCAGTCTGGGCAAACTGGGCCTGAGCCTAGAAAGTGATCAGACACACCAGTCAACAGGAAAGTTAATCACTGATGGTTTTCTGAATGAGACATAAAATATAAAAATGAATGGTTTTTCTGTGTTTTTGTAGAAATTTAAAAATATATCCCAGTATTTTGCACAAGTTTGTAACACTGAGAAACCATTTAGTATCCATGAGGCTATTATAGAGGACAGATGAACTGAGATATGTAGCTTCAGAGAACCAGACGACAATTCCACATGAACTGTTTTCAGAGGAAGTTTTCATATATATTCCTTTATTTAACCAGATAAAACCCATTAAGATCATGATTTCTTTCACAAGGGTGACTGTGTAGACAAAGGTTACAAAAAGGTAACTTGTGATCATCTGTGCTCTCCGAAAAACCCAAACACGGTTTCAATATTTCTCTATTTGAGATCAAATCAAATTCAGTTCCTGCAAATGTTTTGTTTTCAGCAAAAACCATCAGAAAGCTAAACTATTTTAGTTTGACCAAAAGCAAATCAGCAGCAATATTTTCAATATCTCCTTTGAAACATTTAAAATACATTTATTTCAAAGCACTCATCTTACCTTGATGACCTTGTCAACCTTGAGGTCCTCGAGGGATGGATACAGAGACATGCTGCAGAGAAAACACAAACAGTTGTTACTGGAGAGTGTGCAGAAGATAAATCTGGACTCTGTGGTGAGCGATGCAGTAGTAGTTTATTTATTTTGGTGTCACTTCACAACTCACAGTTAAAAGAAGGATAAAATTTACATATATGAAGCAAAAAAAATGAAAAACTCCCTCACATAAACAATTTTAAAGCTGTTGAGGACCACTCAAAAAGAGTTATGAGACACCAACTAAAAAGAACATAAAGTTAGCATATATATATATATAAAAAGAAAAAAAACAGAAATAACAAAAAACAAAACAAACATAAAAAACTGTTGCTTTGTAAGTTAAAACTCATAAAAGAACGTATTTTATTTAAAATGCATGCATGTATGGAAATAAACTGACTGAACCACTTTCTGACAATCTGAGACTGATGAGTTGACATCTTGGGATGTGCTCGTGCCATCAGAGAAGACAGATGCCCCGTTTCCACTGAGCGGGTCGGTACGGTACGGGATAACTAATATTATTTTTGCCCATATCGATAAATAAGATATTCTAAGAAAGTGAAAATACAATGGTATTGCCCATGGGGCTTATTGGTCCCAGTATCAATTATTTATTTAAATATTTTACAAAATCTCTGATTCCCAGCATGTCCAGAACCCGTACATCAGTCTGATGTAACATGTTTGGCAAATAGAAATTGTGCACCGTAGTGCAGTTATCGTCCATTTATCGCCCAGCCCTAACAGTAGGCCCTATGCATGATGTTGACATCACTTCCTCAGCCTTTCTTCTCCCCCCGACGCTCCCATCTCTCTGGAAGAGGGTAGACTCATCAGACCACATGACCTTCTTCCACCCCTCCACAGTCCTATCTTTATGCTCCCTCGCAAACTGAAGCCCTTTTCTCTGGTCAGCGGTTTTCTTATGGCTACACAGCTGTTCAGTCCCAACCCCTTGAGTTTTCCTCACATCTCCGGTTTTCTCTGCTGGATGCCAATAATTTGACCCTTCTTACACAGATTCACATCTTTTCCAGGACCACAGGACATGTCTTTCCACATGAGTGTTTATGAAACGTGAAGCTACTCATTGCATCAGTTGGGGTTAAATAACTTGTCTCAGCTCATACATGTTTATGGGCAGGACAGGTGTTTGTCAGAAAATATAAATATTTGTAAAGAACTGAGCATATTAGTGACACTTATTAAGGTTTTAGTTTAACCTTTCAATTTAAGTTTTGCTGTCAATCCGGATGAATGTGTGTTAACGTCACGATGAGCTTGCATTATCTTAAAAATCACATGACAAGAAACAAGTAGGCCAAAGTATAAAACCAGACCATGTGCAGAAGTAGGACACCCTTTCTACTCTAAAGGGTTTTTATCATTAAGGCTTGAGAAACACTTTAACAAGTGATTTAGCAAAGTAAAAACTGCTGCAAAGCCTAATCCACCAGTAAACATGGGTGGAAGGAAAAACACATGAACAAGAGAATAAACATAGGGTGACTCAGGGTTCTGGGATGGAAATGGTGATGATAATACATCCTAACCTCTCCCGAGGCTTCTGTTAAACAGATATGCTCATAAACAAACAGCAGCCTGAAGTGGAATGAGGAAATAAGATGACAGTCAGCTGACTGTTACAAAACAGCATAAAAGAGCCACTGCAGAGCGACAGCAGGTAGCAAACTCAACAAGTTCAGTGTTTTCAGCTACTGTTCACACACTGACACACTGTACACAGATCCTCTCATCTTCCTGGTCTCCAAATAAAAACACTACATCCAGTAATTTTCCCATCAACCTTAAAAAAACTGTAGTCCATTTTTCTTATCATATTTGGATCCAGTTGGTGTTTTTTTAAATGTAAAAAAACATACGAGCCACAACCCTTTCAATCACACTCAACATACTGGCATTATTTAATTCAGGAAAGGCTCAGTTGTCAGATTATGAGACCAAAAATTATGCAAAATGGAAGCAACATAGAGCCATAAAAGCCAACCAAAAAAAAACAAAAAACAGAATGAATAAACAATATTTTGTACAAATAACACACAAATCAACAGCGGTGAAGCCTTTTCTCATAGACAAATCATTCTCTCAAGTTTTGTTTTCCAGAAGGAAAAACACTAGCAATGAAACATGCACGCATCAGAAATTATTTACATATTTACACTTTTTCCTTCAGGTAAATTTGGTTAATTCTACTCATTTCCTACCATCCACACAACAGGCCTTCTGATTGGTTGAAGGTTTGACAGGAAGAAATTTCATCATAATTTCCAGCTCAATCTAGACATCTTTTAACAACATAGTGATAGAAATCGTTTAATTCTAAAAATAAATAATGATAATGATAAAAAAAATAGTGATAAACAATGGTGTTATCATGGATTACTCTTTTTCTAGATTTGCCATAAAGAGTCTCCAAACAAAGACTACATTTTGCAGCTGGATTTTAAACCTCTTGGAAGATATATAAATACCAGGAATCTTCTATAGATCACCTACAGAGTAAGCTAAACAATCACAATTTACCACACACAGTTACACAAAACTATTCCTGAGAAGTCAGTGACAATATAACTGACAGCACTTCGGGCACCGACAATCTCGTCGGGTTTTGAATTTTTTTTTTTTTTTAAAAAGGAAATCTAAGAGGTCCCCAAAGTGTAAGAGACAGCATCCTCAGTGTGCTACAGGGACATTGACTCTGCTTTTCCTTATAGCTTAAGACTACTCCTCCTCTCATATACAGTAAGATGTGAAGGATCGATGCACTCATTCCATTTTCTCTCTCCCAGTTCAGGCTCTTTCAACATCACCTAATCTGTTTGTGTTTGGTATATGGAACAAGCAAAGGACCAGGTAATATTGGATTTGAAAAGTTGGTCACACAGCCTGAAAGAAGTGAACAGAGCAAGGTAGTAAATGTAGAGACATGTTAGCTGAAATTAGTTTAAAAGCTGTCCCAATTCTTTTTACAAGATTTCTTTACAACTAAATCTTTATGTCTTTGCTATATTTCCTCGTAAAGAAAAAAATACAATTCATGAAGTTTTAGGGTTTCTTATAAATTATACAAATGCACTGAATTTATATTTTGAACACACTAACCAAAGAACACCCAGACATTTCATTTTCTGGAAAAAATTGGGAGTTTCAATGTCCATTAAATATCTGGTGGTTAACCATTTAGCTTCAAATGGCCTTTCAACCATTATCTTAACACATTATCGTAACTTAATATAGATACAGAATTTGGACAAAAACTGTATTATGCATGTTATATAAACACTAGCTTTTCGGCTTTTTTTTTTTTACAAGTTATATTACTGGGAAATTCAATGCAAATCTCTTCCTTCACAATACCAGTTAATAAAACCACAGAGGAACTGAAACTTAAAGGAGGGTCTAAACCTGGGAAAAGCAGCGAGGCCAATGAATGTTAGTCGTCCCACTAAAACATCTGCAACAGAACTCTTATGCCACATCTGTGCACCACTGGGTCAGTCACAGTCATGAAATGCACACTTTTACTTGATTTGGAAATAATCATAAGAAGCCATTTATTATATATCTATAGTGATAGTTATTAAACTCTAAATACACTATAAAATGCCCACTTTCCACACCACACTATCAGTAAGTCAAGATAGGAAAAACACTTATATTAATATAACAGAATCTGAAAAAAGAACTCATCGACCACACAGAGTCAAAAAGACTCTTCAAATGCATAAAATGTGAAAATGTACAGATTCACTTTTACACCACTGAATCCCTAAAAGAAGCAAACCACTTTCCCACAATCACATCACTGTGACACCTCACTCTTCCAGCTACTCCAGCCGCTACTCTATTCTATTCTTTTCAGTCCTCACAGACAAGTGCATCATTGTGCGAGAGGACACAGAGGGCCATTTTAATACCATCTTCTGTTTACTTTTCAGCTATGAGCTTGCTCCCTTTGTATTCCTCTCTCACATGGACTTACAAGCTGGACACGGATAAACCTGGAAAAAATTAGTGTTTGGCCAAGTCTTGTGATGACATAAGCTGTTCCCTGAGTCACTTCTACATTTGCCGTTCAAACAAAATGACTTGCTATGTAAAGGGAAGCCTCTTACTGATGGAGCAAAATAAACACCATTGTTATGAAATTCAGAAAATAACACAATCAGTACAACAATACGCAGTCTATGAGAGGTGGAAGAATTACATCGAAATTTTGATCTCACCAGCTAAATATAGTTCAACCAAACTGTTATAACAATTATAAATGATGATACATTTACGCCTTTCAAATTTTTCTCAATTGTATGGCTTATTAACATATCAATTAGATTTTTTTCCCTTATATGACAGATAAAATGACTGATTTAAAACATGATCAAGCAATACATTATCAATTTAGCTTATTTCCCCCTATTGCAACTCACTCTAAACTATGTAAACCAAACCAAAAGCTGTGAGAAACTGGAAAAGTAACTTCAGTAAGCCTGAACTAATTGGTTTGATCTAAGAATGTGGTTCTTTTTCCAGCTTCTTCCGGTCTAATGACATGGCTGGGAAATATGGAGGAAGGCCGAAAACCGTCAAAAGAACTTACCCACGCCCTCCCTACTGTACCTGTGAAATATAACCTTATTATATCATATGAAACTCGGATAATATACCAGTACCCTGTACATTAAGGCGTAATAAGCTGCTGCATTAATGTTATACAGGATTTGGCTCCGGGATGGGGCGTTAGCATAAATGCAATACAACTCCTATCCTTAATTCTTCAATAATCGTAATATCTTGTAAATATTTACGTAGGCCCATAATTTAATGGGGAACTATTGTTGCGTCTCAGTAATGTGAAACTTAAGTTAAGGCACAAAATGTTGCAAATCAACATAAGCTAGCGGTACACCAGTCATTAAAAATTGACGACCTTCTAATGGCTAAAGAGAACAGCTTAATAATTTATAGTCACAAGCAAACTAGCAATAACAGAAATCAAGGCGCAGTGTAGGGTATATAAATGACAACAAAACTAGTGGAGTCCCTAAGCGGACCGTCTTTGTTCTGACATAAACAGCAGGGAAGCGGAGAGCTAGCCGCAGCGACGTTAGCTTGCTGGGTAAACGAAACCTGGCTGAGAGTTACCGCTGACAAATGTTCGCCAGCAGGATGCGGCGACAGAAGCTCACCTGGACCGTCGGAGAGGGGGTATCAGCTCAAAAACTTCTGAAGGCAGATCACTTTGTTATTTTTCTTTCTTCGTGGCTGTGGATCTCACCGTTGCTGAAACCTGAAGGGGACTTCTGGAAAGTGATGTCACTGCTGGCTTCCTGCTCGTGCTCAACACGTCAATCAGTGTTGACGCTTTACGGCCCGCCCCGTATCGGTCTCGTGAACTTTGACTCATTGTTGTAATTTTTTATGGGAGGCAAACTAATAGAGTGGTGAGATCATGGTTTGGAGTCTATGATTTTAAAAAAACCGGACAGTCCACATCACACCTTTCAATGCTATAAATAGTTGATGATGACACATTTCCTCAGTCACACATATTTTCAATCCAGGGACTGGTCTGACCCAATTTTCATTATATTACCTGTCCATGTCACGATAGTCTTTCTTCTCTCAATTTATAAGACTTATAATTATCTACACAAAGTGGTACCCAGAAGTCTAGATTTCCAAGACACCAATAGTGTAATTGAAGTGATTAAAGAGTACAGGTCAAAAACGAAGATCTCTCATCACAATTAATGCATTCAAACAAAATCACAGACAGTCAAAAATTAAAAAATGTCTCCAAAATCTAAATTTAATAAGATTAATCATAGATGGATAACTTTTTGGTCTTTGATCTCTTAGCAAATTGTATGCTTTGAAACAATAACACAAACTAAGATCAGTCAAAAAATGCTAAAAAAATCTCAATTTAATAAGATTTGTCACAGCTGGATAACTGATTATTCTTTCTAGGCACAAGCCCCATATTGCGAAATATGCCAGAAAATATAAAAATATTAATAAGCAATCAAAACATGCAGAGTGACAGAAACAAGAACCATAATCACATATACAGTAAAATAAACATATTTAGCATTTGCGTATGATGACGATACAAAATATCCATCTCGCAAATGTCTCACAGTTAAATCCCAAAGATTGTGTAATGGAAAAGAGATTAACAAAAATCTAGATCAGATAGGACAGATTTCTTTTCCTTTTATTTATATATTTTTTTTCTATAAATTATCAAAACAGAAAGGCATTAGAATCAAGCCCAAGACAACTAAACATTCTCAGATATACAGTGAATAATAAATATTTTGAAAACAACAAACCCAACCACATAAAAAAAGAACTGTCCAAACCCATGGATGTTCTTATAATACATCCCATGCCATGTCTATGTCCACCTCTGTCCGTGAAATGTGAAGCACATGCGGAAGTGCCAAATTGCAGTTCCCCGCTCATCCACCAGGGGTTGGCTGCAAAGGTGAGTCAATACTCGACTTCAGTGTCAAAAAGGCCAAGTACATAGTAGAAATAAACATTTTTATAGCCTGGTACAAAAATAAAAGTTTTGGTTTAATAAGTCCAGTTTACTTTCATGATAACTATGGGGGAATTATTTATTTTCTATAACTCATCCAGTTAGACAGTATTTAAATCTGCAATTTTTCATAATTAGGAGATCAAAGTGAAAAAATTTACCAAAGTTAAGTATAGGTCTTTCACATAACAATAATAACAATCTGGCATGTCCATTAGAATAGCATACTCATGGTTAATAATGTGCGTGTGTAACACTGAAAGCTGCATGCCCCCGACTCAAGAAATTCCATGCACTTAAATGGAAAATTCACTTAAAAACTCAGAAGAAGCATATGGTTAGGGTTCTTATACTGCAGTTATCTCTTCTTCTTTTTCTCCGAGTGAGGTTGTTGGGTTGTTTAAACCAGTGTTTCCCAATCCTGATCCTCAGAAACAACAGCCCAGCAGGCCCATTTCCAGTGCGTGGGTGTGCACTGCGTTGCCATGCGGTCTCCGCATCTAATCATGCCTGTTTTAGTCAGTGGTTTGGTTCACACAGGTGCGCTGCAGTGCGTCCCAGATGCGCCTTGTTGAGGCTCTTCACTAAATACAGACACCAGCTATATTTTTGACAGAGCACGCACCCAGAATGCATCAAACTCTGCAGTTCAGAAAGGACCAGTGATAAAATCAGACGTGGAATCAGCGTAAAGCATCCGGTAAATTTCAAAATATACCATGTGCTGTGCAGCTTTGTGATCAGTGAACTGTGGAAACATCACTTTCTTCTTCTGGTCCACAGGATAGTTCATTTGCATCAGAACTGAGCCCCCCGGTTTTCAGGTGGACCACATACTTCTTTGGTCTTCATCAGAATGTGGTTGGTGTTCATACTGGACCAACTGAATCGTACTATCTGTGGAAGCAGACCAAGAAAGAAGAATGTGAATACATCAAATAAGCCCTTGTTCTCCACATCTTCCTCAACAACTGGGTTAGTTGAAAGGACGAATGGCATAATTCAGAGGAGAGCCGTTCCCCACATTACAGTTAAGTTTACCACATTAAATATGTTTGTTTGATTCCTATTTTAAGCTGTCTTTGTGACAAATAGCTATCAGGAAAACTAGTACAAATACAAAATAAAAAATAATGAAGGCATTCTTGATATGAAATATTCTTTAATAATTTGAAATAAGCTTTTTCTCAAAGCCCTACTTAAAGTGGATGCAGGAAACAACCCTGAAGTATGGGACAGCCTCTTTCCGCTGTCATGTTCAGACCTCGCACAAAGAAGAAAGAAACAACTCGGAACTCCCCGTGCAGCTAATGTTTGGAAGGGATGCACCATCTGATGTCCCTGAATCCTTCACAGGTGTTTGGTTTATCAACATTCGCCTGGTCAGTCAGACTTGTTAATGTAAACATACTAAAATAAACTCGATACAGTACATAACAGATATGGGGTTTTTCTTTCCTCAGTACTGACAACCCTGTCGAAGATGTGGGTAAGGTGGACAAAAACTTCTACATCTAAAATAAGGGACACAGTTTAAGACAAAACAACACAGTCAGCAAAGGGAAGGTGGAAATTTGGGGACCATTTATCAGATCACCTACTGTATGTAAGGAAACATTGCGGATCTTCAGGATACAAATGGGGCAGTCCTTTCTAAAATAAATATTGACTATCTTAAATTGGTTCTGATGGGGAAGCCAGAGTGCCAAACTGAAGTTTAAAAACAGTACTTTAACAACCAGCATCAACCAGAGCCTCTCCATCCTCACCCACAACAGACACACCTTCATATTCACACAGTATAGCAGAATTATTTTGGGCTTCAGTCACAAAAATATCTATAGCTAATCATATAATAAACACCATCATGAGTAAGTATGAAAAAATGGTGCATTTGATGTTTCTAACTTGTATTTTTTTATTTTTCTATCTTCTTATACTTGTGGCAGATGTGCAGGATGCTTGTGTGGGAAAGACAGTCCACATCCTATTCCTGAGTGTTGGAGCCTGTACGCTGTTTGACATTCAGCAAATAAGGGCCTACATGGAGCTGGAAAGTGAGTATTTTTGATAACCTGTTTTGCAGGTTTTTTTTAAGTTTAAAGCTCCTTTGAATGTATATAGGTTAGATGGATAAATGGCTTTGTTAAAATTATTCATATCCAATGCTCACTCTATTGAATAGGAAAAACTCCAAGACTCAAGATATGTGCTGCCTGTTACTACAAATGTGTTTTACTTTTTACTCTTAAGTCTTTATCTGTGTAATATAAATTAAACCTGTGGAGTGTCATTGTGGGAATTGTAAATGACTGGCACTGGACAATAATAGTAAAATACATCTTGAATACAGATGGTATGAATGTGCAGCTGGAATCAGTCACAAACAATTTGAGTGGTGTTTTTTCCCCTTCCAGTACCATGAAACTGCAGGCGATCTGCCCACATGACAGAAAATCGTTCCTCCACTGGGGCAGACAAAAGAAGGCATCAGAAACTGCTTGGAAAGAACAAACTGCAAAGAAATGTTGATGATCTTTGCCTGACAACAAAGACAAGCGATAAAACAGCAGCCTGTCATGTGAATAACATGTGTATGTTTAACATGCGTTGACTAGCCCAAAAAGAAGAGTTTTACAGATACGGAAAATCAACGCACGTCCTATGTTAAGGCTACAAGAGATTTGGCAAAACCTTACAGAGTAAATATTATAAAATGCTACAGAACTAGAGTGCACTCCTCTGTGGGGGATGTGCTATTCATCACTATTTGTGTCAGTGTTCCATCAGACCACTCGGGAACGTGGACTTCTAATGCTGGAAAGTTGCATAGCATGTCGTTAAATGTACATTCATCACTGCAAATTAAAGCTTCTTTCGTAGTATCTGTATTAGTGCATAATGATACAGTATTTGCTGGAAGAAAAAAAAGTAACAAAATATTTGTTTTTGTAGCTAAAAATGACTCTTATGTTTTATTCTAGAGTCAAAATCTTCATTTAAATCTTGCAGGTTGCTGGTTACTTTCGGTTGTAAACACTATGTACCAAACAAGAACTGCTGCATTGCACTTCAAGTAATAAATAACAGCCTGATAATTACCTGTTTTTAATGTAAAACATTGAAAAAATGGGGGAAACTTCCATAGGCGGTTGGAGAGCACTTCTTTTATTTTAAATACATCATCATTGGTTTATCCTGCATACAGTAACATATCAGCATATAACTACATAGCACAGAGGCGATCTGCTGCCACACCAGCTGCAGTTCGGCCAACATGTAACATCAACAGCCAAAGTCAGTATCAGACAGCCAGCTCAGCATTTTCCTTCATTTAAACTCCATTTAAAACTATTTCTCTCGGATATAAAAAACACTGGGATGCCTTGTGTCAGCTTTTTCTTTTCTTAGCATCTTCTGATAGGCAGAGTGGTACATTACTAACAGCGACTATAAAATCAACCAAAAAAGAGGAAAAATAACAGAATTTATCAAGAGAGTTTCTACATTAGCTTCGCTAATTCTCAAAGATAGAAAGCTGGCATCTGAAAAATACACAATTCAAGTTGTTACACAAAATAAGGTCAGAGGAAGTCACTCTTTGATTCCTCAGCCCTCTTTTGTAAATTTCAAGCATTTCAGATCGTTAAAAAAAAAGGTTTGTCTCCAATTGGTGCGTAATCCTGTCTTTGCACTTTTCGACCTGTGTATGGCTTTAAATGGGGTTTAGAGAGATGAGAAGGCAAAAAAGAACCCAAACTGGATGCAAAAGCTTTCGACAGGTACACACCAGAGTCCCATCAGGCCTCGAACATGCAGACAGGGTAAGGTAGTAACCATATTGAGGCACACATTAGAACTATCTACTACTATGATTGGTTCCCTCTTTGTGCCAATTATCCCTCTCGCTCCACAGTTAGCACCTTCCACGAAAAAGAAAAGAAGTGGTTCAGCACAGAAACATCTATTTTAAGTAGCAAGTTCTGTCACTATGTTGCACCATAACACTTCCCTATAAGCAGCCATTATCTAACCAACAGAGACTAGTTTCATTTTATCCCACCTGAAGCTGGAGATGGATGCAAACATGTGCTTATTGTTTTCCTTTGTACACTTTCTGAGATATAACAAGCCATGTCAAACATTATAACAGCAGTATGCGTGGACTCATGACAGGTGAATGTCGCTGCTAGTGGTTCACTGTACTTCTCTGTGTAATCTTGCATAACCAGCACTCCAAAACAAAAAACAACAGAGAAAAAGTCATAAATAATTCAATATCAAGAGCATGGGGGGTTATAATGTTACGCTGCATGGTTTAAAAAATAAAGAATACAATGGAAAAAGATTATAAACTCAGTCACAGAGACAAAGTAACAACGTTTGATGAAATCATGGTGTGGAACAATAAAGTCAAGCCTCTTAAAGAATCAAGTGCAGACTCTCCAAGCTTCTCTGCAGGTCACCCAGGTGCGAAGTCACCTGTGGATAAGACAGAAATGGTGATTTATTATTTGAAAAAAGATAAAACATCAATAACAGTGATGCAGTTTCCTCTTAGTCTTTAGATTCTAATTCAAGTGAACTTTTTTTTCATTATTATGCCTCGATAATGTTATCGATCTGATATTTAATTCCAGTCACGATGCTGTAACTGTGTTCAGCTAATATAAGAATGTTAAAATCAAATATGTAATAACAACCATCTGGCTTATGCAGACAACAATAATTACTTTATATTTGCTCCCGACCAGCCAGACTTTTTTCATAAGTGATCTTGAACAACAGTTCCCTGTTTTCTTGAGTTCTTTCAAAGCTTTTCTTTGGAAATTTTCAGCTTTTTCACTCATTTTCAAACCAGTCTTTAAACCTGACCATTTTCAGTCAATTCTGATGTAATTCAAGCATAAAATAGGTTCATAGAGAAATGATGAATCAGTGTTCTGCCCACACAGAACCAAGCAGAGAAAAAAAATCCAATCCAATCATAAAATACTCTTTTTTGTACCCAGCTGATCCTCAAAGAGCATTTAGCAGAAACCTGGGCCCATCTCAGATTGTGTGCTTTGCTTGAATTTTAAAGCTTTTGTTTTGCTTTTTACACCCCATTTCATTTATGTTTGCATATTAAAATAAAATCAGTGCACCTATTGTTTCTATTGTTTGGGCAACACAGAGAAATAATGGTTGGTTTTTGCAGAGTACAGCGCACAACTCACAAAATGTACCGCATAAACGTACCAACGCATAGACATGCTTTGTGAACAATTGAGGTGGACATAGCGTTACCAATTGTGAGTAACAGAGTGTGATTTGTAGCAAATGACTTACATCACACACACACAATATACAGGCTGCAGGTCGACTTCACTCCAAACCCAGCAGCTCGACGTCAAAGATGAGGGTGGCATTCGGAGGGATGATGCCTGGGTGGCCTTTGTTTCCATAGGCAAAGTCAGGTGAGCAGGTCAGCTTGGCCCTCTGACCAACACTCATCTGGAGGAGAAGGAGGAAGAGGAGGAGGATGGCAGATGGCATGATTGGAGAAAAGAGGAAGAAGATAATGTAGGTTATGGTGCTGCAGGATCATAATGCAGCCTCTGGACACGGGAGACGATGCGACTGAAAACAGTGTTTATAAAAGATGCTGAATCCTTTCTTCACTGCATCCAGAGTTATTGCTCAGTAGCTCAATTTGCAATGCTAAAAATCTAGAAGATGAACGGGACATGCTGTTTAAGCCTGGTGTAATATCAAGAGAAAAGGCTGAAAATAACATTATCAGGGAAATGAATTGGATTTCTTCTACGCAGTCATTATGTCTGAATCAAAGCTGCTGCAGATGCGGGAGTTTTTCTTCACATCCGTCTGCTCTGGTCACATCGGTACAAAAACTGCGGCACATCTTCATAAAGTAAGGAACAGCCGCAAGTTGACCTACTGAGGCGTGCGCAGAAATGGAGAGCAAAGAGGTGAAAGAAAAATGATGGAAAACAAGCTCGAGAAGAAGAATTTAAAAGCTAGATGATAGAAAATGAGATAGGAATTAACTAATTCGGAATTAAGAGAGGAATAAACCAGCCACTTTATTCAGAATTAAGTTTAATTCTGAATTAAAATTGCATAAGGAATTAAGTGTTTAAAGCGGAATTAACATTTATTCCGAATTAAAGAGGAATTAAAAGTCCCATGTAAACGTGGCCATGAGACCTCCTCTGCCTCTCCCTCCGGTCAGTACTGAACTGGAACATGGCTGTAGGCCCAGATGGTGTCAGCCTCATGATCCTGAAGGCGTGTTAGATTCAAAATCCCATCTATAACCTCAGCCTGAGTCTGAAGAAAAAATCTTGGTGCTGTGGTCGACAGCCGGTCTGGTTCCTCCATCTGTCCTCAGCAGCTACATGCCAGCTGCCTGAACGTCCCACATGATGCAGCAGAAACTGTTACTGGCTCGCCCACCTCGGTACCTTTCAGGATGTACTGCTGTTAGTTCATCATACAAGGGCTGTTGTTAAAAATGCCACCATTTACCCACCCCCATCTGAACAGTGTGAGGATCACAGTCCGGGTTTATACAAGTAAGGGATAATGCCCTCCGAGGTGACCATTATCAGAAATTAATGGACGACGCCTCCGCGAAGTCCATTAATTTCTGATAATGGTCACCTCGGAGGGCATTATCCCGCTTATACCATGGTCACTCACAAAGGAAATAATATAAGATCAATTACTAATATAGTTTTTAGTGTTAAAATAATGTTTTTAACAAGGACCGGCTGAGCGGACTATTTAATGTCTTTTGTTGTGGTGTTGCCAAGGTAACCGGCTGTGACA
>JAVQJG010138166.1:0-12365 GCA_036024015.1 Craterocephalus amniculus
ATTAGGGAAGTAACTCTAGTCTGATCATCTGACCAATGAGAGAGCTCCAGTCCCACGCTGGGCACAACTCAGAGCTGCTGTGATTGGTTGAATGTTGTTTTCACTGCTCAAGGCCCAGAAGAGTCACGGAAAAGCTAAAAGAAGGCGGTAAAGCATTTAGAAAATGCATTTAGAAAAAGGATTTGAAAATGCGAGTGGGAAAAGAAATGGAAATGGAAAAGGTAATTACTGCTTTTAAATGTATGATATGTAAAGGTATTTCTAATCAGATTTATTAATTGATCATTTATTTCTGCTTTTAGAAAAAGGATTTGAAAATGCATTTTAAAATCTCAGGATTTAATAATGAAATAATGAAAACAATTTGTCGTCCCTGTTTAATAATTCAATTTTAAATGTGCAATCAGAAAATGCTTTAGAAATTTGATTTCTTTTATATCATTTAATTGTTGAATTTGAAAATTATATTTAGTAAAACTTATTTTTATTTCACAATTGATTAATCAGCATGAAAATGTGGTATTGCTTTTTCAACGACTCTCCTGGTCCTCCATTGTATGCTACCATAGATGTATATGTAAAAAATAATGAGGCTGTTTGGCCAGACAAGTGACCTTAAATCTTGTTTTTGTTCCTGTTGTAAACCATTTTTATACTTTTGGAAAAAAATGAATGCCCACTGACATCTGGATTTCTCTATTCAATTAATAGATTCCAGCTTTAATGCTTTTACAGTTATTTAACAGCTTCAGCTCCAATCAGCGAGAAAGCTCAGAGTGCTGAGCTCAGACAGACCTTGGTGATGATCCTTGGATTATTTTTGGGGTGACTTTTAGGTTTCATAACGCACCTTTGCATAAAACTTTAATTATTTATTGCATTATTGGAGCTGGCACTGCAAAATATTGGGTCTGGTTTTCTATTCAGTCCTTTCTCTTAGAGAATCGTCTTCACTGAGCTCTCTGGTTGTGACTAAATAGCTGACTGGTTCTCTATTCACACTGATGCAATAAAAAACAAGGTAGGTAATGAAGCCAAGTCACATCTTTATGGTTAGTATTTCTTAGTTTAGAAACTCTAAGTGTGACAAGATCACAGCTTACTGACAGCCACAGGGAAGATTGTCAGCTTTTTGTGGACCACAAATGGACACTTTGAATTGCTCCTAAAGCTTAGGTTCTCTGCTGTGGTCCAGAGGCTCATTCAGTCTAGATCCAAACTAAACCTAGTCTCTGTAGAGCCCTTGCATGATGACAAAGATTCCTCTAAATGCCAGGTTTTCAGCGAGGATCTGCCAGAGTTTGCCCTGACAACATGCCTCAGCTTGCATTAACCACTGAGAACTTCCTGGATTCAGTTTTTCCAAGCAGTGTGATGTTAAATATCTTCATTTTAATCCCCTCTGTGGGATTGACCGGGTCTTATTTTTTCATTTGCTGCCATTTCTATGCAGGCATTTTAATATTTTCATTCTTTTTGGTTACATGAATGATGATGATTTAAAATTGAGAACATGCTTATCGAGGTCTTACCATCCCGGTCCTCCTCAGCATAGATCTCGTGTTCATCCCTTTGCTCCTCATTGTACTCCCTCCAACGTTCAGTGGCTGCGATCTTCACTCTTTGCTCGGCTGTTAATGAAATGACGAGAAAACAAAAAATAAGCAAAGAAATATGCAATCCCTTTACAGAATTGAACTTAGTGAAAATTGACAGTCAAATACATCAACCAAACCTTTTAGAATTGGTAATTGCACAGCTATTAAAGTTTAGTTATAATGGGGAGCTTTGGTCTTGGCTGAGTTTACTCAGCACCTCATTTTTTTCCCCTCAGCATACTAACCAGTTCATGGCTACTTTTTTACATAAGACTTAATTACTCCACTCATTTTAACCTAAATTACAGGTCTAAGAGGTAAACACATAAACCCACATTCACTCTGCAAACCTATTTTCCCTCCAAGAAGCTTAATGATTTTGGGCTTGGCTCCTGACATGCCTCACACCCAGCCTCATGTTAACTTAAACCATGAAATTACTCACCAGTTTACAACTTTCTATAACGCTTCTTTGTTTGTTCTCCTCATCCGTCTTATCATCTATAATTAAATAGATTAAGTAATCCTCCTGAGCCCTCTTATTATGTACAAAATTATGTTTACTTGGAACTATAAAGCCCCTCTGGCAGTTTTAAGACCGCTAAAAACATCTGTGCCCCTACAAATTGTAAATGATGCTCTTTTTTTTGCCAGGAAAAAAATATTTCATGCCTTTGAATTTCCTCAGAATATGACTCTTCCTTTTCGTTCACTGAGTGATCTCTAAATTTATGATCTGTATGACCAAAACCATACATCCACCTGCCAGCAGCTGACACCAGAGTCGGTTAAACTAGGCTTGTTAGACAGTCAGAAAATAAAGATGTCTTATGACGGCAAAATGAGTTTATAAAGGAGAATCACGGCCACAGCAGAGTTGTGTTAAACCCGTAGCTAGTTACGCAATCGTTCAGCATCTGTTGGAAATATTGCATTGATTTGTGTCTTTTTTTGGCGCGGTGAGCGAGGAAACGCTTTCCAGCTTCCTTTATGAGAGTGAACTAATTCCTTTACTGAAGCTGAATCTAATCTCACTTATAGCTTGTTTCTTCTCTGATAAGCAACCTACTGATCCGCACCTGGTCTGTAGAGGTCTGCTCGGAGACACACATGCTTCTTTAATGGACTTTCCAGGCGGGAACAGATAAATTAACAGACATACTTTAGTGAAAAAGTAGCAGGGTTAGCAAATCACAGAGGTTTGTTACTACCTAAAGACTTGTTTGGAGATTTGAGATTGTCCTGGCGGTGTTTTTTGTGATATTGGCAGTAAGAAAATGAGCTTTTTGTCCCGAGAACCTGCTCCATCGTACCCTGTGACTCCTTCTGCAGCCTCCAGCTGGTGTGTGCACATTTACGAGCTGCGTCTCTACAAAACTACACACCTGCTGGACTTTTTCCCACTGCTCTCCTGAATTTTCACGTCTGCAGTCAAAACAAACCACTTCGGCGTCCCAGTCCAACCACAAACCAGTAAACCAACACTCCAAAACACATGATCGCAACTACACAGGCCAACTGTGTCATATTCAAGCCACATCACTACTCTGGCATTGGAGGGGGGTTCAAACCTACACACTAAATATACACACAACACAGCACAGGCCAACCAGACCAGTACACTTATGGTTCCAGTGGTTTTCTACCAGTATAATATATATATATATAAATGTCCATTTGCTGCTAACATGACTGCACAGATAGGAGACGGCCTACCTTGAACCTCGTAGTACATCACTGAACGGCGACTGCGGCGTTTGAAGAAGTTTGAGGCGTCCGACTCAGGCATAAACACCTGCTGAGCAGCACCTGAAGGTCAAAGTTCACACAGTTAACACTTTATGAAAAGGAGGTGAGGCAAGAGTCCTTTTTAAAGGGATATGGTGTAACATCTGTAATTCCCCCAAAATTAAACTTTCGACCCAAATATCAAGCAAATGTGAGTATTAATGGATGGAGGGTTTGACACATGTCGGCGCTCCGAGGGGGCTGCCCTCTTCAGAAACCAGACATTGTAACGTTGCCTGAGCGGATCCATCTCTCATGGGATCATGTGACCTGCAGCACTTTTTTCTACAGCTATAAAACACAACAGGCTGTGCTTCAAGCTGATTTTTCCTTGAAAGTTAGTCAAATCTGAACAAAATAGAAGGTGAACACTGAGTCAGAAAGAGATAAACTGTTGAATTTTGCAATGGCGTCATGTGGCATGTCGGAAGTGACAGGTTTACCCCCCCCCTAGTGGCCATAAGTTGCACACTAGAAAGATTTAAAGAGGCATCACCTTTAGGATCAGCTGCTTTTGGGTCATCCCGTACTGCTGCACTTTTTACCACACTGGAAACTGCAGGTGAAAGGAAAGTTAGTGACTTCTTATCCTCTACTGCTGTTTGTCGTTGTCTTTAATTTGATAAAGAAACACTACATTACACAGACCTGTTTCTCTGATACAGGGAAAAAATTGCAACAGATCAGAGAAGTTCAAGTTAATCTGTAAACTAGGAATATATTCAGGTGGTATATCTTCCAGTTCATATATTCCAATTTTTTTTTTTCCAAAAAATGATCCAAATCCACACATGCATTTAATGTGTTCTTCCTTTACCCCTGCCTTCACTGCCACCTCTCTTCCTATTTATTAAATTCACCCTGGTAGTTTCTGAGTTATACTGCAAACACACCAGCCAAACAGCGGCAATTACATTTGGCCTCAGCTCTCACCACAGCAGAGGCATTGTTAACATGTCTGAATGAGGAAAATTAAAAATAGCCACAACAACTATGATGCATAATTACTGAAAATCACAGGATGTGTCATCTTACAAAACAGGAATCAGTAAGTTGTGGAAGTGTTGTTTGCTCTTCTGTCATTGCTCCTGGTATAAAAGTTTAAAGAAAGGCAACCAGAGCTACAGAAAGGCTTCAATGAAGCTTTTCATGTTTAAAATGGAGCTTTTTGGCCTCCAGGGTTTCTGCTGAACCATTGCGCACACAAGCTACAGTCAATCATTAAAAATCTTCCAATGTTTTCATATGATGCACTTTAGATCCGCATAAAACGTTTTTATCTTCTCCAAGTTTGTGAGCCTTCCACACAGATAAAGATCAACAGGTCATTATATTAAAGCAGGATTTACTGAATTACTACAGTTGAAATTTATACTGTTATATTCTTGGAATAAAAGAAAACATGTTTACCTGGTTCATACAGGCAAGAAAATGATACTTATTTCCCAGATATTGATTATAAAAACATTGATTAGAACTAAACTTGTACATATGTGCAGTAATCAATATTAATGTAGTCATATTTCTCCTTAAATGTATTAATGACACTTTGGTCTAATAACACTTAATTATAAAATTTCTGAATATTTTAAGTTTTATTCTGATTCAAAGTGAAGACTTTAACATCTTTCCTGTTAAATGTTGAGTCTAAAAAACACCCCCTACCACCACCCCACCAGCTCAATCCCTTTTCCCCACCTACCCTGGCACAGTACTTACAGGTGAGGATGAGGAGGGTGGAGACCAAAAACAAGACCAACGCTCGGGTCCAAGACATTTTAAGAGAGAAAAATAACATCTCTTCAGGACTGAGCCGCTCACCTATCAGACTCTGACTGAGAGGAGATAAAGATGGAAGGGAGGAAGGTGCGAGAGGGAGGGAGGGAGGGAGGAAGAGAGTGGGAGGAGAGAGAAAGGGGGACAAAGGGTCACAGAGAGAAAGAAGGCTACTGGAATTTCTATTCCTAAGGGGAGGAGATGAAGAAAGAGGGAAAGGAGGAGCGATGGGAGTACTTTACCTAAAGCAATTGAATGATAAACTGAATCCTAACCATCAGCCACTAAAAGTGAGGATACCGTCTAAAAAGAGGCCATAATAATATTCTGTTATCCTGTAAATTTTTTTGTGAAGAGAACTGGTATTGATGGATGCAGTTACTGTTATATAGATGCACGGTGCCTCTCCAGCAAGTTTTTGTTCTCATTTTTGTTCTCCTAAAGGGAATATTAAACTGTGAAACCTTCATTTGCTCTAAAGGTTCCTGCAGACTTGTGACGTTCCCTGCTGCACATTAACTCACATTAACATTGACTCACATGCTGTTATGTGACCTTCTGCAGAGTTTGTGAGAGATCCATTTTATATCAATCAGGTGTCTAACATCTAACATGTTTTCTTTTATTTGAAGTATTTCAATCATGTTTCACAATGCACAGCACACTGGTAACCCTGTTTTAAAAATGTGCTTTTATATAGAGATTTCAAACTGTAAGAATCTGAGAGCCATGGGGCACGATTATGCTAACTTTATGTACATAAATAGTTCTGTTTCATATTCAGTTAAACCATTTAATGTAACTTGCAGCAACTCTACATATTATAGATCTAAACCACCAGATCTCTTTTAAAGTGTAACTGTGTTGGTCCACAGTGGAAATGCTTGAATATTATTTTTCCAAGGCACAAGTTTGCGGACTCTTTTCCCTCTATAAAGAGCTCCAGCTTACATCTCGATCGGTGATCGGATAGACATTTGGTGTCAGTCACAGAATCTACACATTGTGATTCACTACATTAAGATGTAGATATTAGACAGTTCGTAGACCCTTCAAAGAATCACTGGATTGAATTAACAACTTTCTACATTGGTGATCATCATACATGCCAGTTAGCCACATTGAGTATAAATATGGAAAATATACCTGTTATGTATTCATATCGGCTGATAATGTAAAAGTTCTGATCAAAACAGCTTTAAGGAAATTTAAGTGGATTACACCTAATGTACTGCTTTGTAGTCACTGGGATTCAAAGAAAAGAGGTCAGATGAGATATTGTCAGCACTGAAGGTCCTTTACCTCTATATCCAATTCAAAGAGGGAGTGAAGATGAAATCTGACCCAGGAAAAAGGTGTCTGCTGTGCTGCCTGCCTCGCATTAGGAGACAGAAGATGGCATTTTCTGCCACAAAAGGAAAATTTGTCATATGCAGTTTTAATATTTGTGTTTCATCCCACATGTATTATCAGGTATCAAAGTCTAGAAGTCTAGAAGAAAATACATTTTTCAGTGTCACCTGAATAATAAAGTGGACACCACATATTTATATATTTTCTCTGTATCAGTTACACTTTGCAGCGTGAAGGTTTTGCAAAATATTCCAAGCGTGTGGAATTGTTACATAACACAGAAGCTAACTAAGCTACACTCATAAACACAACACTTTTAAACCTGCAGGCGGACACAGAATCTGTTATGTAACGTCACCTTTTGAGGTACAAGGAATGAATTACTAATATGTTTGCTTCACAGGCAGAGCGTGTGCAGGCTGAAACTTCTTGTTGCTACACTGAACCCATTCATTATCGCTCTGGGTCTGAATGATGCGAGTTTACTGAGATATATTCTTCTAACCTGTGTGTAATGGCATTGCATGCTGCATGCCACACATGTCTGAGGATTTAAGCTTAGATTCACAAGTTGAAAAGATCTCTGTCATAGATTGTTCATGATCAGCTGGATTCTGAAAGATATTTCCTCTGAAGGAAACTGGGCAGAGACAACTGACTCTCCTATCCAGGAAAATTTTGGTAAATCTGTCTGGCAAATGTTTAGAGGAGGCTGTAATCAAACCTGTGAATGGCACCATTTGCGTGTTTCTTTATCAGCATGGAAGTTTCACATATTTAGGTTTCCAACTTGTCTGCATACATTAATTCACTTAAACTTTTGTGTCTAAGTGGAAGTAATACTTGATAAATTTGTTGCATTTTTTTGCAAGTATGTGTGAGTAAATGACCTGCAGGATTCAGTGTGTTGACAATAAGAGTACTTCCTGATCCCAGTCTGCTGCATGTGAGAGATTTTCCAGGAAAAATTGAACCAACACTCCTGCATATATTCACTGTAGTATGTGTGCTGGATCCAGTAGCAAGATGATGGGCTTCCAGTCTGTGGAGCCAGGAAATAACTGGGCCTGACAATGAAAATATTTAAAAACAGCTGTTCTCATCGAGCCTGTTTCTGTCACCGACTGTCAGTCTGTTGGATTACTTGCAGTACTTGATACAACTTATAGCTGTGAGTGTGAGTAGTGCTATATGTATGGTATTAAAATCATGATATGGTACTGGTGAATTACTGGTGTTGCAGGGACAAGGAGGACCCAGGTAAGAATTGACCCCACAACCTCCTGGGCGAGAATCATGCATGCAGACTTTTCAGCATTTTAGTCAGAATTATTATTATTAATTATTATTATTGTCTTTAGTAAGAATGGTCACTGATTGGTTAGTGAATTTAACAAAGAATATATTGAAGTCTTCATTGCATTTCAGAAAATTCCTGCAAATGCATCTGGTCTATTTATATGTTTCTATAAAATGTCAGTGCACATCCTCACATCTGTATTGGTTTTACCATAACAAAACAACGCTAAATTGCTTTCTGAAGACACATCATTAGAGATGCTTTCTGGGCTCAGTTTCTTGTACAGTATAATAATACTATGTAATAAAAACATTTAGTTTAGTAAGGACCTGAGTGTGAATGTAGCTCATAACAAAAACACGATGGTGGATTTTAGTGCACTCCTCCTGCTTGTAAACAATAACCAGACATAAGCGAATCATGCTGTTATTGAAGCATAGC
The DNA here is from genome assembly GCA_036024015.1 of Craterocephalus amniculus. NCBI lineage: Eukaryota > Metazoa > Chordata > Actinopteri > Atheriniformes > Atherinidae > Craterocephalus > Craterocephalus amniculus. The sequence continues at coordinate 8,257 of JAVQJG010138166.1, forward strand.
CATGTTACCGTAATTCCACCATGCTATAAATGTCACACAGCTGAGATGTTTAAAACCCATGCAGGTGATCTGCATCTGTACTTTGATATGAGCAGAACCATCAGATGTGCTTATGGTCGGCTTTGCGGTCAGAGCTAATCTCTCATTGCACTAAGCTTTAAAGTGCAGCCTTGCAACAACTGACAAGTTGCTGAAGATCAACACTGCCTATCCATGGACAAGACCAATTTAGATGCAACAAGCCAAATATAAAATGAAACATGCTGGTTTAACTCTATGATCAGGTCATGTGTTTTGTCTGACTGACAACATAGTCATGTAGGATTATATGGAAACAGTTGTATTATTTAACGAATCCTTCAGTGTGTCAAGTACCGAGATTGTTGAAGATGAGTGAAACTTGAGTTTGAATGTCGAACCTTCAAGTCGGCTTCTCTCCAATGTCCTTCCCCTCATCAGCAACACTCTCCTGTGTGGTTTCCTCTGTGTTTCAGTTGAATGCAATGCTGGACACCAAACTGAATGCGTCAAAGACTTTTTGCCCCTCTTGGACATTGATGATCTGCTTAGCGACTACGTCCTCTAAGATCTTCGCCATAAAAAGGCAATTTGGAAATTTGCCTTTAATTCTGCAGCAGGGGTGGTGTTTTTTTTAGAAATGGTTGAACAGCAGCTAGCTTGAAGTTTATAGGAGCACACACAGAGGTCAGAGTAAATGTAAAGTACAGTATATTCTGCGATGGGAGAACTGGAAATTATCTAACTATCAGTGTCAATGCTTCAGTGATGAGCTAAACATTCTTTTAAAAGAGAAAACTTAAAAGAAGTAGTTAGCAAGCTCGGTCTTCTTGTCGAAAATGGGATTTTGAGGGTTGGAGTAAATTTGCACAAATCTGTTGCCATGCCAACAGATGTCAAAAGATATGGTGCAACGTTTATACGTCTTACTGTCAGAGCAATTCACTTTGGAGTTGCTCATTCATTTGATACTGATACGTGCATTAGAGCATTCAGACGATGTGTTGCAAGGAGAGTTTTGTGATAAGACAAATTAAAGTAAATGTTTTACAATTACGTCACAATTATGGGTGTAGCATTTAACAAAATAAATGTGAATTATTATTAATGGACTGTTTCTTCTGGTATTGAATCACTTTACTAAAATAAATCCACATACATATTTATATACTGCAGCAGCTTTCACATATCACTGTATGAAGTGGGGAGCTTCTGAGCTTTAAAACTGCAGTACTTGTTTAAATGGTGCTACAGTTTTATCACACATGATTAACATTAAATCATGTTTACTTAATCCAAATTTATAACACAACTTTTGCTCCATTTGTATTTAGCAGTAAGGTGAGGTGTGTTTTTCTGTGTTTGAATAAAAAATGTGAATGATTCGGAAAGAGACTATTTGTCAATCATTTCTGTGTTTATTATCATTCATATCAGCTTTCCTTCATGACAGATTATTGAAAAATAACATTAGTTTACTCTGTTAAAAACAACTGTTAAAATCAAATGAAATGTTAGTGTTAACTTGGTTATCATTTTGCTAGGCAGGGTGATTTAAAATCAAGGCCTCTGGTGCTTTCAAAGTAAAGTGCTTCAGTCAAACCTGATCATCAATACATTGTGTTGTTGAACACGGCTTTCATCGTTTCCTCTCACCACTTCATCATTCCTTCAACATCATGAAAGCTCTTTGTAACACTTCCAATATTCTTGAATCGATTCCTTTTTTAAAAAAAACAGCATTTGTAAAGTTACTATCCCTTTACATTACATTTCTGCTGACATTCTGGCTGAGAGGTTAAGTGAGATTTTAGCTTCATTCTTTGCTGTTACAATTATTTTCTGCACATGGTGTCTTCAGAGAGAAATCCTCTCTCCCTGTACCAGACGACCTCTGATGGCCCAGGTATCCTGTGGAGTTAATGCAATTAAAGAGTCAGATGTGCTTGGTTTTAATTTAATATCAGGGAAATTGTATCAGGATTGGATATGAAACAGCCACAAAGTCTTTCCAAGGAATTATTAGTTGTTGTAACAGTTTATGACTAAATAACCTGAAAGACGCATCATTAGAGATGCTTCATGAGCTCAGTTTTATGTACAGTAAGCAACAAATTACATCAACTCTAGAAATAACTGAGGATGAGTGAAATTTGAGTGTAAATGTTTCACCTTGAAGTCAATATCTTCAACGCCGTATTTCTTCACCGCAATTTCCTTCACTTCGTTCTCGATGTTCTCCTGTGAGGTTCCCTTCACGTCGATGTAATAACAGTCACTGCTGGCATAGTGGCAGGAGATGGCCTAGACACACACACACACACACACACACACACACACACACACAATTGTAGATATCAGCACATCATTACAAACTAATGTCTGAATTCGACTGAAAACATTTCTATATAAAACTTCCAAAGAATCTAATGGTTGAAGGTCAGTTTAAGTCCCAGTAATGGTACAACGCCATCTGCTGGTATAAAATGTCCCCTGCACTCCCAGTCTCTCCAATGTATAAAATATGTAATTAATAATTCTCCATTTTACTTTTACGTACAAGGATAGAATAACTAGTTTAAGTTATTTAACAGTAACCCACTATAAGTAAGAAATAAAAAGGAAAAAAAGACAGACTTAATGTTAGAGCATCAGGTAGACAGGGATAAAAAAATGGCCATAGCATTTTGTCCAAGATTTTGCTCACTTACTATCATACATACCATCCATCTTTACCTTATCTTGAACAGACTGAAAAACTCCCTAAAGTCACGCAATGAGTTGACAGGAATTACTGAAAGCAATGTCATTAACCTGAACTGAATTAATTTGATCTGTTCTTGTTTTAACTTTGCTAATATACAACTTCTTATTTCAGGCAAAATTATCCTCCAGAAGCAACCCCTTCCTCCAATCATATTAGACAGTACAAAAACTCAGTCCATAGCCATGTGCACATCCGTGACCAATTTACTGCCCCCAAGTAAGATTGTGTCAGTTGTAACTGAAATGAACAGAAATTGACAAAAAGTAACAACAAATACGAAAAAAGTTATTTAATTGTGGTTCGATATAAATATTTAAGCTGCTCACACCCCTCCTTCGCAAAGGGCAGGTAGAGCAGCGCAGCTCATTAAACATGCCTCTTATAGAATATTTTAGCTTAGCCTATTTCTGTTTTTATATTAGTTTTGTCATTGGGAGGAAAATGAATAAAACAAAAGATTTTTAAAAAAGAAAAAACGTATCGTGTACATCTATTAATAGGCGGACATGAAGACGTGTTCTGGCGAAACATGGATTTATGGGCGCGTGTCCTCAACGCACATTGTGATAACGTTTGTGGTTATGCGCATGCGTCAAAGCCACAAGCAGCGCTTCTCGATGGATAGCATGAACTGTTAGAACACCGGAACGAGTCGGTTCAGTCGGGCGATGCATGCACTCTGACCTCATATAGATTGTGCAGCTACGTCATAAAATGAAGAGAACGCTTATAGTACCGCTTGTGTTCCCTACAAAGTTATTATAGCCTGTAGCTGTGTGGAGAGCTGTGCGGATTGCTGATCAAGAGTATTGCGAAAAAACTTGGAGAATTTATCTGGAGTATTTCTAGACGACGTTGAAAGACTATCGAGTAAACATCGAACGACTGCAGATAGAATATCAAGAGAGAAAATATCAAGAAAATATGATGAGGCCACTGAACATGTGCCGAGACGGTAAAAAAGCAGTCATGAGAAAAAAGATTACTGAGAAATTAAGAGTGTGGGATAAGTACCCAAAAATTACCTCAATGGAAAAGAATGTCCCCAGTAACATCAGTGATATGACTGTGTTACTAAAAAATCGATCTGTCGATGATTCAGAGATGACAGATCAACGTTTCACTAATTTGACAAAGATGGAGGAAAGTCTGACAGAAAACTCTGTCAGTTTTGATCCATCATTCACTGAGCAAGATTGTGAAAACCTTGAAGAAACTACTGACTCTGATTTGGCTAGCGGTATAGGTGGAGTCTTTGCTCTTACTCTGCTTAGAAAGATTTTGTCTAAATGTAAGGCAAAGGACAAAATGAAATTGCTTGACA
>JAVQJG010138175.1:0-31310 GCA_036024015.1 Craterocephalus amniculus
TCTTCATTTGCCCTCCCTGATACTACCGTAGGATCAGAGGAGAGCAGGCAAGACAGGAGCTGACAGCAGGCATGACAAGCAGCCGGATCAATACCCGGCCTGAGGGAAGGCAGGGGGGAATGATAAGATGGAAAGATGAGAAGAGCAGAGCCACTGTTGCAGGGCCAAGGTTAGACCCATGTTATCTATGCATTAACAAAAACACTAGAGGTCTGATGATGTCGTTTATATTTGTAATTAGGTCAAACTTATAATGCTTTTAACCTGAACTTTACCTCTGACAAAAGAGGGAAACCAAACAGAAAGGTGGAAGAAATTAATGCAAAGTGTCTGCAAGGCAACCATGCATTTTCATACATTAACTAGATGGATAATAAAGGAAAAAACCCTCAGAACTGCTTCAGTTCGCATTGGCACAGATTCAGTGAGTCTGTGGATTCTCTGCTGGAGATATAATTACTGAGAATTGAACAAGCTTTTTGGCTAGAAAAGGTCATTTAAACCTATAAAACATAGTTAGCCATTAATAGATTTTCTCCTCAAACACCCATTGATGGTATATGAAATAATTAAAAAGGCAAGCTACGTATCTTTAATGACTAGTTAGTGTTAACTTTACTTCTCTGAATCAGATTAAAAACGCAAATGGGATTTGAAAATTGGCAACCATTATTTACAGTAGCGGTTTCACAAAAACTAGAAATCTTATATTAATTTAATGTTCATTATGCCAACGGAGATAAAAGCCAGTGGCGAGAAAGTAACTGGTTGGAGCCCCAGCTGGGGAGGGCCTGTCTCTTCTGGTTCTCTTCAGATACCACCTAAGACATGCATGTTAGGTTAACCGGTTAATCTAAATTCTCCATAGGAGTGAATGTGGTTCTTTTCTGTATTGGACGGGCGACCTGTCCACCCTGCATTCCACCTGCCATTTGCTGGGATAGGCTCCAGCTTCCCTGAATTGCACTGAGCAGTATGAAAAATGAATGATTAAAGCCCTAAAACTCACCTCTGTTGTGTAAATATACATTTTGACTAAAATTTCTACCATGAAAATAATCCTTTTATAGCTTCAAATGACTAAATTCTACTGTTGCCTCATTTAATATGCACTAATCTGTGTGCATGCAAATTGGTGCTCCTGTTTAGGAAATACAAGCAAGAACAGCAGTAAAGTCACAACTCAGTGACGGATAAAACATTATTGATGCAGTCCAAAACTTACTTTGTAATTTTCTGCATCTTTTGTTCGATTTTGCTTGACTTGGATGACTCTTAAACAAAACAATGGAAAACGTCTCTGACTAATATTTTATTTTACCATTAAATCCTTTTAATTATGTAGTTGTAATTATGTTTTCATTATCTTTAAGACAGAAATAACTTGGAATTTCCAGCTAAAGCCATGACCTCATCTGACACATTTGTAATGGCACTGCGTGCTGTCTCACATCTATGGGATTAAAGTGCTGTCATAAAAAACAAGAGACTAAACTTTTGGTTTCACTTTGAAGTCTGACAGTTTTACCTATTATCCTTACAGCAGCTTTAAAAGGAATAGATAGGAACAATCTCTCTGTCTTTTACTTTTATCTTGAACATGTGTTATCGGTAAATCTATTTTCTGTCTGAAAACCACGTCCACATCTTCCAAAATGCTCACCTTGCTGGAAGTGAAGAAACCATTAACAATTTTGGATGAACTGGAACTAGGCAGCTGTTTCAGTCTGAGTCTGTCTGATGTACTAGACCTCTAAAAAGCTGTTTTTCTTTTCCTCACACTGGGATTCATCATGTCATTAACAGTTTTAAGTCCTCTGCTGCTGTTTACAGTATACAATGGCTGACATAAAAAAAGGTGGACAGAAATATCCAATAATTTACATTGACATAGATAAGACAACATATTTACATGAACTACAGATAAAATACTCCATTTAAACTTCCCATTAACACAGAATAGTCTAAATAATGACCCACATTACATCATTCTACTTAATCATTGCACATATCTGTAAAATGTAATCACATCCAATATCTCCTAAACATGAAGCTTTAGTTTATTGTGGTTTCTCCCCTAAAACAGCATCTTCTTTTTAACTGCAGTCTTTTTGCCCTGCACATTGTTGCCAGATCTTGTGACAGTAACAAGCAACCCAGTCTGTAAAAGAACCTCAAACAGGCAATTTTGTTTATGAAAACAAACCCAAAGTTGCTCACAGTAAGCATGGCAGATTTTTTGGTGTCTGCATAAACAAGGACATATAATGCATAGCTTATTTGGTTACTTCCACTAAATAGGATCTTGAGCTAGTTAGGATAATCAAAAAATGCTGTTAACAGACAAGGTCTTAATCTAGCTAATATAATAATACTGTCAATGTAATTATAGCCGACTGAAAAAGCAGATTGAATAATGCATTTATCATATCATTGACTTTGTACTGCTGATTTCACTTACAGTCTACAGTGATGCTTAGTCTTATTTTTTTAATGGATTAGACAGACTTGATCAGATTTTATTTACAACTTTAGTGAATTTGTTCTTAAAGTCCTGTTTCAAGCCCTTGACATAAACCCTTCTTGATAATAGGCCTGGAGTGTAGAGGCCGGTCTTTCTGGCTGAAATGTAGCTGCATAGCCGTTGAAAGTCAAAAGGTGGGTTCAGGTTTAACACTGGAAAAGCCTTCATTCAAAAGACATCGATGAGCCTAAAATAATCCCACAAACATCATTTTTATGCTCAAAACATTTTTGTGTGCGTTCAAGATGCTACAACTTTACTGCAATATCAGAGCAGATGTTCATAATGCCGCAGATAAAGTTAGTTACTTACCCAACATGACCAGCTGAATAATTCCCTGCTCGTTGCCATCGGGGAAGGTCGCAAATTCACAGATGTACCTCCCCTCATCAGTCATTCTGACGTTGCTTATCTGGATGGAAGGGTTGGACAAGCTTGGGGGGTTGGGTGAAAATTCGACCCTTCCCTTCACCGGTGACTCTGGGTAGTTAGGATCATAGTTGGGGTGAAACACAGCTATGTTGATCCTTTCTCCATCCTTTGGCTCATAGATCCATGTGACCTGTAGAGGTGACAGAGAAAAACAACAGGCCTAATTTATCATGGCATTGATAAGAAACACTGAGGAGCATTTTAAAATATCCTTGTCTCTAATGTAAACTCCCCGGGGCCGTGCAGAGAGCATCACAATTCAAGGAAGTGGAGCCGGTATGAATGTGGATGCAAGTATATCCAGGAACGGTACTCTCTGCTGTTCATAGTGGAAACTACACAACTGTGCACTTCCTCTTCATTGAAATGCAACTAAAAAGTGCACCCATTACCATTTTCAATCCCCTACAGCAAAATGATGCTCAGCATTGTTTGTTTGGAATTATAAAACATTAAGCCTAAATGTGATAAAAACCTATTGCCAGCCTTAAGATTATTTCTGTGGGCTACTAGCTGTTAGACTGAGCTTTAATTTGCCAAATAAACAAAGCATATGGACCTGAGTCACAGTTCTTTTAGCTGCTGTGAATTGCTCTTCACCACCTGGATAACCGAATTTGCAAGAATCAAGTCAAGATAAATGAATAGTTTAATTTACAGAAAAGAATCTGAGCTGTGCGTTACATTAATGGCTGACACCTGCTCGCTTCAACTGTGAAGAAAACTTATTCCTGAGCAATTTTAACAAACGGCTCTGTGTCAAGTCAGCAGAGTGAGCTGCAACATTTTTATGAGAATTTTACATCACAAACTCAGTTTAGAGTCGATATAAGCGTGTTGCTGAAAAGAGATAATTCTGCAGAGGAAAATGAGAGACAATTGCTTGTTGGCCTTGTGTGTAACTGACCAATGTGAGCTGCACCCCTGTGGGATCTGCGAAGGCGCAGCGCAGGTTGACCGTCTGGCCAGGATACGACAACGTCTCCGGCTCTACCTTCACCCTCTGACCCGATGTTCCTGGAGGAAACAAAGACGAGAAAGAAAACATCAGCAGCAGTCATTTCCTCCAAGCAGAGGAAGCAGAGAAAGGGAGCACATTTCGGTAGAGAGCTCGGCGATGATAAATGAGGAAGAGTCTGCTACAACAGAGGACAGTATTAGTGAACCAAGGCAAGTAGGCCAAGAGTCTGGTGTCTCTCCATGACTGTGTGGACAGAGTGGCTGGAAAACAAAAAAAAAAAAAGATGGGGGGATTTGGGGAAAAAGAAAAAAAAAAGGATGAAAACCAGTTCTCTTTTGCACACGGGTCATAAATCATCAGGATGGGTTTTTTCTTTCCTGTAGTTAGGCGTTTGCTGTGCCGACACATTCCAGCGTAACAACAGAGTTAAAATAAATATGCTTTAGTCGGTGTGTCATGTCAGTGGGTGTGTGAGAGAGCGAAGGAGCTTTACAGCGACAATCTGTTCCTGTATGTGCGTACAAGCCCGCGTGTGTGTGTGTGTGTAATCCACGTCTGTGAAAATGTAATTACTTGTATGAATAAGCACACATTAGTGTATGTCAGCAGGATGGCACCTGTTTTAAGTAAAAATGGATTACCTACTTCAAAATGCCGGTTCACAACTTTAAAGCGGCGTTGCGGCGAGAGCAAGTGTGTTTACCAGAAAGCTCCACTCTGCAATTTCCCCAGAAGAGCAGGTACTTCCAAAACTAGTTCGCCCAGTTTGTGCTAAGCTAAAACAATTGTGTTGAGACTAATATGAACGGGGAGGGGGGGGTTGAGGAACACACACACAGAGGCAGACCGAAACACAGGAAACCCACAGGCTAGGAGATAAAGGGCAGAGCTGTCTTTCCCTTTTGACGAGCAATAAACACCACACCTTCTTCCTCTGGGGAGATCGAGATATCAGTACAGAGGAGGAGAAGAGGGAAGAATGGGTGAAAGACTGAGTGGGAAAAAAAGGAAGAAAACAAGACTTTCCTAGAATAACATCAGCTCTCCCTGGGCCAGCCCAATTTACAGCCACAAAACAACCCCCTTGTAGCCACAGAGGAACCTCTGGACAACCACTAAGCGGCCTGTGGGAGCAGCGCAGAGCCTCTTTGGGCTGGAAAGCACACGTCCCCCCCCCTTCTTTGGACACTTAAATATATTACTGCAAGTCAAAAGCCTGTATGCATGTACAGGGTGTACAGGAAACATGCATGCATGTCCTGACGGGTTCAGTGTAGAAGCTCCTGGCTTGTAAACTTTCAACTGTCTGGAGCATTTAGTGAGGATCACGCTGCGACCCGCTGTCAGTATACCTGAACTGGTCTGTCTAACTGCAGATTAGCTTTGGGAATGGGAGCTAGGCTCTGGGTACACAATGATGGAGCTGGATGTGGGGGAAAATGCAATGAAAGGTTACTGAAACCCCTTGATTACAAGGCTTGATTTTGGCACATGAACGGAGTTTCCTCGACATGTCAGAGGTCATTACGCTACATCGTGTTCCTCTTATGAACACATATGTAAATCAGGGCTCGCACACGCACGCTCGTGCCCCGCGTCCACACAACAATGTGAGGGCAGAGCCGAGGCAGATCTGCCGTCTGTCATTTCAGAGTAATAAGAAGAAAGTCGACGCAGGTCAGCTGCTGTCAGCTCAGACGAGGAAAGGTGGCCTTATGAGATTCCAGCCGGCCCCCGGGGAAATGAATATTGTACACAAAAACAAACAGCAGCATGGCTTTCAGCAGCCCCAAAGACCCAACCGTGAAGATTCAGGGAAAGCATCGTTGGAACGGCAGAGCAGACAACAAGGGTGTGGACGAATATAAACACAGATTTTTTGGGAAATGTTGATGCAAGGCTGCACTTGAAAAAGTTATTGTCGGTATAAATATTGAAAGAGGCTCAGGCACATTAGACAGAAGGCAGAAGCAGATGGAAACTAAGGGAATTAGAGAATAAAAGGCAGTTCAAGGGTAAGAGTGAGAGGACGGGAGGGAGACAATGAGAGAGTCGGAGGGGCAGAGAGTGAGAGCAGAAGCCTTGTGTCGCCGCTGCTCTACTTTACAGTAGCTCTGCAGCCTGTAGGTGATGTACCCAAACATAAAAGCAGTCACACACGCACACACAGAAACTAACACGCAACATCCTCAAGTGCCAAGATGTTAGCAACCTAAGTACTGTCACCTATCATTACGTCTTTAACACCCACATGATGTGCACGCACGCGCACACACACACACACACACACACTATTCTGGTGGCGCTGTGACAGCTCTGCCATATTACCATAGTCCTCTCTGATCTCCTGCCTGGTCACGGTGACATTTCCATATTTCCCACCATTCATCTGTGAAGAAGTAAAATGAATCGGAGGGGAAGTGTGCCGGAAAGATGGAGGGATGAAATGATGAGACAGCCTGGGAATGCCAAAGCAATGGAGGACGAGAGGGGAGGAGAGGGATCAAGTGCGAGGAAAGTGGGGATGAAAGGGTGTGAAAAGAAAGGCAGAGCCAGGAACGGAGAATGAAAGACAAAAAGAGAATGTGTTGAAAGGAGGAGGAGGGCATTAGCCAAGGTTAACGGGAGAAAGTCGAGGGACAAAAGACGTGTAGGAGAGAAAGAAAAAGATGAGAGGAATAAGATGCAAGGGGGGGGGGGGCTATAAATGGATAGTTAGTGGTGGGAGTGGTGGTGGTGGGGGCGAGGGGGGTACAGGTGGGAAGAAACAGAGCGAGGAGAGGCAGGGTGGACTCCATACCTGACCTTGTGAAATTCAGAAGGCAAACTAGAAAAAACACAGAGGAACAGTTGGAATGATCCAGAGGAAGTGAAAGAGATCCAAAAAAAAAGAGAAAAAAGGAAAAAAAATACCCCAAATCCTAATTTTCTCGGCAACCCATTTGAGCCGGCCGTGGCTTATAAAACCAACACACGCTTATCAGTCTGTGTCCGCCTGCCTCGCTGCTTGCCTGGCTGACTCGGACGCCTAATAGCATTCATGTCCTCTGCCTGATCCCCTCTGCTGGAGAAAAGCACAACGTCAGGGGGACAGGGAGCTCAGGCCATCAACTCAAATATCTAATGGCCTTCAGAGCTCAGTGCCTCTGCCATTTCATCAGGCCGCTGGCTATGCACTGTCAGGTGGGCTACAATGAAGCTTCCGACTCCATGTTCTTGAAGATTGCTTCCTGCGCACCCATTGTGTGTGAAAAACAGCTCAAGAGAAGGAATGTGAGTGTTTTTTCCTCTGACCTCTAAGCAAAGCTGTCTCAGTAAGCATTCACTCTTACTCCAGGTCTGTGCAAATTCATCCATTTCCATTATTTTTCTTGTTATTTTGAACACTCTGGTTTCTCCTGAAAAATATGGCTTTGATGTAAGCAGTGCTGAGTGCAGAATAAGGGAGACAATCTCTCTCTGTTACAAAGGAGGTATGATTTCAAGCAAATCTCTCAAGGCTTGCGAGTTTTGCAACAGGTATTTGGGGGAAAAAACCTTTTTGAATCTACATAAAGGCTGATTATTACAGTTTAACATGAAAATATACACTCTCTGGGTTCAAGCCATACTTGAACTTGCAGCTCTGACCCGAGCATTTGAAATAAAATAAATCATGAAAAACGATCATTTTTCTATTTCAATGTTATAAATTGGGCTATTTTCTCAGCACAACAGTGCTACTGCTCCGGCCTTGAATACAAGTGGTTTCTGAATGAAAGTGGTGCTAAATAGGGAGCTTTGAGAAGCTCTCAATGTGCAATTTTGTGTGGGTTTTTTTTTTTTTTTTTTGGGACACTGGCACAAAAACATAGATTCAACTCCAAGATTATTATTGGTTGTAGTTTTGAGCTGTGCCGTTAAATTATTTTGAGACAGTTGAGCATTTTCCAGTTGTTTATTTTCTTTATTCTGAATAGTGCCACTAAAAATAAAGCCGGACTCCTTCAAAGACTTAAATCAATACAAGACCATTTCAAGTTTTTCTCAGTCTGCCCTGAATGAAAATATGACAAATCATATAATGTTGGAAGATTTTGTGGTGACCCTGATGATAGTTCTGGTCCTTTGTTTCTCGTGTAGCTGTGGCTTTGTGCAACTGGTTTTGGCATCAAACTCTTATTGAGAGTAGCTTTTTCACCGCAACTTATGTTATACATCAGGAGTGTCCAAAGTTGGTCCTTGAGGTCCACGGTCCTGCTGATCTTCAAGTATCCCTGCTTATATATTTTAAATAGTATACTTTTATGCTAATTCTTTTACATCCCTCTAATGTATATTGGTGTGGCACAGCAAAACAATTTTTGTTCAAGGATGGATTTATTGCATTTACAATTTTATTAGGATATCCTGTCTACCTACTTCAGAGCAAACTCTTTGAGCTCTAGGATTACTTAAGTGCTCCGTTCTATTACAACATTGCATCTTTACTACTCTCAAAGACAACCCCAGTGTTGTATAGAGTTGAGCCGATACAGATACCAGCATCAGAAATTCTCGCCCATCTCGATAAAAGTAAGGGTATCAGGGCAATTATTTCTGTCTAAACACCATTCGATACCATTGAAACGGACCCGCAATTTATTCCTGCCCTACCTCGCCACACACCGGAAGGAATTTTGCGACACTATCGGTCTTTTTTTTTTGTTGATAGCTTTAGATGCATGCAACTCAATGTTGTGCTTGAAGTTAGTAATACAGTTATGTCAGCAATCTGCAACAGCAACATAGGAAACTTTGATGATTTAACCTATGCTAAGCGATTTAAATAATAAACATATCCACAATATAAATAATTTCTTTGAATAATACATTTGGTAGACCTCTTTATATGATAACACCGGTATCGGACAGAAAAAATTGGTATGGGAACATCCCTGGTATTGTAAATATGTTTCAACATAAATTAGGACAATCTTGAGTCTATTACTGAGGGCTGCATTCCGTTTGTGCTTTGTGCATGTTCTATAACTAACTAGCAAACAAGCATAGAAGTGGAGCACGGCCCTTATTATTACACCTGAGACACCACTATGCATTGAAGTATTTGAATATGCAGTGGTAGTCAGATATTTGGACAAATCTATTCGTTTTGAAAGACTGGACGTTTCCAAACTTTTAATTGGCACTGGATTGTAATCCATATCTTTATTGCAATATTCAGCGAAGATAATGCAAATAACAGGGTTTTTCTATTATCATGCAGCCCCACCGTTTGAACATCCAGGCATTTAAACAGAGATACTGGTGATTTTTGTCTAGTGGTTCCCAGTGATTTCTGAAAGGCTCACATCTTATGTACTGTATCCTGTTCAAAAGCCACGTCTGAAGCCCTACCTATTCTCTGCAGCAGCTGATTCGAGTTAAACTCAACAATTCAACTTCAAGTTTACTTTACAACTAAACAACCCACGAGCATAAAAGCCAGACTGCTGCACGATAAGCGTTCCCTTTCAATAAAGTTAAAATTAAATGCACAAATCTATTCTAATACTTGACTTTAAACAGATATATTTATGTTACAGCACATCCTAAAACAGAAACTAAAAGCCAGATGTCTCAAAAAGGAAGGTTACCTTTATTGTTGCTCTCATGGAGTTGCAGCTTTAAACCTCAAATAATCTGCAACGCTCCTCTTGACATTGGGTAATTTTTCCGTTTTAGTGAGCGTTATCCTTGCTATTCATCTACTTTCAAGTCCAACTGTGCTTTGGAGATTCAAAGATAAACGGTACAAAGTGGCAAGGTGGGTGATATGTTTGTAATTTGACAATTTTGTGAACATGACCTCTCTGAGGACCTGCCCTTATGATTGATTTTTGGTTTATGTTTCCATTGTTACTTCCAAAACAGACACTGCAGAGGCTGTGATGTTCCTATAGACGTTATCGGCTGGAGTCTGGAAGAGCACCAACCTGAACCTGCTGTCAGCGGCTCCGATCACACACGTACACACAAACCCACATACACAAATGGACAATGAATGCGCACACACAGCGTGTGCTCACAGGCATTCAGATGAATAGTTTGACATGAGGGGAGGAGAGTTTGAATGCAGCCTCCCTTTGACAGGCGAAACGATTTGACAAGCCGAGAATAAAACTAGGAAATGAAGACTTGAGATGCGTCTCGTCTTCTCTTTGACCTTTCTGCCTGGCTTTCTATAAGGAACCAATCAATAACACATGGGAAGCTACATTTACATGTGGCCACTGTGCATTATGAACTTCTCGGATGACATCCTGTCATGATGTATTCATGTTTTATGCTTTTCCAGTGAGCAAAGGAGTGGAAAGCACACGTGTTTGATAAAAGAGGCACGCTTCAAAGACTTTACAGCTACCACATGAGAAATATGCTCAAATCACCACAGATGCCCCATCAACTTAGAAAGAAAAACAGGAATACAAAAAAAAACAAAAAAGAAAACGTCAGGTTTGGAGTTACATTGGAGTTGCATGCAGGAGACAGGAGGAAAAACCCACCGCTGTGATGCAACAGGAGCAAGGGGGGAAAAAGGTAAAGCAAGAAAGGAGTGCTACGTTTCACTTTGTTCACACTGACATGATGAAACATCTGATAACAGACTGCGTGGAGAGAGGAAGACTTGGGCAGAAATGAGGAAAGAGAGCAGAAACGCATGAAATGTAACAGAAGGAGAGCGAAGGAGAAAGAGCGGTTCAGAGGGAGGGACATGGGGAGGCATGAACAGGCTTCAAAGTGCCAAGGAGAAATGAACAGCTGGAGGAGAGATCTGCGCCGGGAGGTGTGTGTGTATTTAGTGGATGTGTGCATACATATACATACACAAACACACACACACACACACACACATCTGTATACTGATGCATATTCCTATTCAGTCATCAGTTTATAACAAACATGCCCTAGGACTCAAGCGGATATCATTTGCAAAAAATAAGCATTTGCCAATTCAATTAAGTGTGTCAACATAATGAAAAAAGACCCAGCAGGGAAGCCTAAAAACTCAGAATAAGGGTGTAATTTCAGATTTTTCAAAGCTGCATTCACTTCAGCTCTAAACCAAAAGTGGCTGCATCTACTTCCAGACCACGGCCTTCGTCTTGCCTTGAAACCAAGTGCATAGACTATGCATGAATTCAGGAGTTAAAGGGAGCTGGCAAAGTAAAAGAATTCACATCGGGACTTCCAAAGGATTTAACTATATGTGTCCTGATATGAAATTACACACACATTAGCTCATGCATACACTGCTCTGTGGACTTTCATGTCTCATCCACCATCTTAAATAAAAGATTTCCAGTCAGTCAAGTTTCCTGGTCAAACAGGAATCGTGTTGCTGGAATGAAAATCAGAAAAACAGGAGAAATCCATCCGGCTCAATACCGGGGGTTGTTTTGTTTTACTGCAGCTTATCGAACCTTGCAACAGGAGGATGAGCGCCACAAACAATCACAACCTGCGCAAGACGTTGAATCATTTAGTATGTGCTAACCTATATGGCAAAACCCGGCATGGGGGATTAAAGCGGCTTGCGGGGCATTCAAAATGGAGTGCATGCGGTCATGGTGAGACAAAACACATTTCCACACATACGACTGCCGGGTCAAGCAAAACCGCATTAAGACAGCCATTAACAGAAATGCACACATGCTGGAGAGGAACTCCTCTCCACTAGGTGAATAATTCATTTTTGGGAAAGAACGAAAGCAGTACGCTCTCCTTCCACCTCCTCCTGCATCTCTCATCCCTTCATTATTGATAAATAGAAACATCCACACTGTACCTGACCCAGAAGAGAGAGAGGAAGGAGAGAAAGCAAATGAAGGGATGGAGAGTTGGTCAAAAAGACGAGAATTTTAAACGAAAGGCTAAGTAACATGCGCATAAAGCATAAAATGGAGAGCGTAAGCTTTTATGGCGCTACATGTTTTCATCTGGCGCTGGGTTCACTTAGGGTCAGTAAAATCCTGCTTGTAACAGGCAGTTTACTACAGAAACTGTGCAAAACAAACAACAGTCTTCTATGCTGCCTTAGCAGCGCCTTCGCATCAGCCTTCTGAATAACTTACTGGCTGGATGGCTGACAGACACTCGGCTCCCCCACGGCTCCCGGTTCTGCTTGTCTGTTCGGGCCCCGCACATCATTCTACCTCCACTGCTCTCGCCGTCTCTCTGCATCATTTTCCCTCCCTCAGCACTACAGCCCTGTCCTATCGTTTCATTTTGGAATAAATCCTTTTCATCCCTGTGGCTCGCTCTGCTCTTCCTTGACTAATATTTTATTTTTTTCCCCCTCAAATCTGCTAGTTCTTTCTGTCTTTTATCTTCATTCAATCCCAATCTGCCATCACTCCTCATAGTAATTGAACTGGGCATGTTATTTTAGAACTGCATGTAATATTTGGTTTCGGAGCTGGTGACTGTAGTGACAGATCAGCAGTCTGCGAGCGACTAAAATTCACATCTGAGGCTTGTGAAGACATTTTCCAGGCAGGTCTAGGGTTAGTGCCGGGGAAATATCTTGATCTATTCCCCATGTTTCATGCATTCTGAGGCCTTGCCCCTCCTTACCAAGTCAAGCAATAAGCTTGCACAAAAAGTCCTTCAGACGTCACTTTTTGAACGCCTTCGGATGTTTATGTGCATGTGTGTGTGTGCACGTTCAGAGTCTAGCAGCTTTGGAAACAGCCAAGACTTAAAGGATCAGACAATAGCAGTTGTGCACAGCTGAAGAACGAACACATGTCCAAAGTGCATGCATGCATCCGTCGTCTCATCCATTATTTTGTGCGCGCGTGCATGCCATGCATCTGTCCCTCGGTATGTCAGCTGCTAACATAATGTGATTATGCGTCCTGTTTTCGGCTCTCTAACAACACTTGGATGTGAGAGCCTACCAAGGTGTCAGAGAGGATATTTCAGGCAGGGTGTGATTCCTTCCTTGAATTAAAAATGGAGCAGACTGTTGAGGTGAGAGGAATTCCATGACAGCCTCATCCTCAGACCCAAACACAGCTGTGTTTCCAGGTTATTTGCCACCAATGTTAACCTTTACTTCACCTTGGGTATAAAAAAGGAGGGAAAGGGAGGTGTTATTTCTGTGCTGCTATTCCCAAAGTGTAAGAGCTGCCACTCAGCCTGCAACTGAAGAGCCCATTGGTCAACAACGCTGTCAACATGCGGCTCCTTCATAGCTGAGAGGGTGACACATCAACCTAATTCATGCCTCACATTAAAGAATTAAAATGCAGTCCTGTGAGGAGGGAGACTGCTATTAGCACAGTCAGTCTGTCATGAGGATCGCACAGCGTGTTACCAAACCAGTGTCAGCCGTATGGAAGACAGAAGGTCAAGCATCACAAGAAAAAACAAACAATGAGTGGGGCAATATTACAACAAACCAATGACTGTGTTCATCACAGCACACACAGTAACAACTGGTTGCATTGCAATACTGATGAGTGAAGTTTGTGTAGGAGCACAGACAAGACTGCAGGGAGAGGATAGATGAGTTTTGTTCCAAATTTTAAACGCCCACATAAAAAAAAAAGTTAATAAAAATTTAAATTCATTCTGGCTGCGCCCGAGTTTCATCAGAAAACTGCAGAAATTCTCAGTGATGAAATGTTAAAGGTATGAATATCTGATCAGTTCATCTGCATCTTGAAAACATGATATACGATTCCTTTTACAATCTGATTTTTTTTCTCCCCTCAAAAACAACTACAAGCTATAATGACGCTTCGAGATGGCAACTATTAGACATCAGGCATGCAGAATGTGGAAGAACA
This sequence comes from Craterocephalus amniculus, assembly GCA_036024015.1. Classification (NCBI taxonomy): domain Eukaryota; kingdom Metazoa; phylum Chordata; class Actinopteri; order Atheriniformes; family Atherinidae; genus Craterocephalus; species Craterocephalus amniculus. Next base: position 13,733 of record JAVQJG010138175.1, read on the forward strand.
GAATAAAAGGAAATAGATTAATGACAAGAGATAACAAAAGGCAATTAAACGTAAAAAGAAACCATTCTTTGTAATTACAACAGCTGCGTTGTATGTGTCAAAGTTATCTTCCTGCGGGTCTGCAGAGAGCTGCGAGGGCGGCTGTGAACAGCCCATTGTTTTCAGGCTGAATGGAAAACAGGTAAGACGAAACTCTGCACACCAACATTTCTTTCCTATCAGTTCTTCCCATAAAGAAGGGAGTGGAAGGTGTTACTTGCAAGGGAAGGAATGAAACTGAGTAAAAAAAACAAAAAACAAAATGAAAGTTTGGGCTGTAAAAAGGTACTATGTAGCAAAGCAGAGGTAAACGGCTCAGACTTAAGACTTGTTCTCAGGGTGGCTCTTTAGCCCTCTCCTTAATTTGCACTCGATGTTTAGATCATCTATGAATATTCTCTGAAGAACAGTCACTATGACAACTTGCCTCGGGAACATTGTGTATTGTTTTGATGCAGACAAACGGATGAATGAACACCTAATAGAGAGACGCGCAACTCGAGGAGACAGTTAAAAATGGTAAAAGGGCACATTACCTGATATTCCCCCTTAAGTCAGCCTATTAAATGAAAATAAAACACACAGAGGATGTGGCTGCATGACTGCAAACTGAAGCTAAAATAATGCAGTAACTTTTCATATATCTGTACGGTAAAAAGGCTGTACAGCGTAGGTGAAGTATAGGTTAAGTGTAACAACCCTGATGAAAAAAAACGTTCAATAAATGAACTCAGGGTTTTTCCATACAATTGGTTAGCCACAAAGGAATTTCATAAACCAATAAAACTGTTAACAGTACTGGCAAAGAGCGATAAGTTATTAAACCTGCAGATAAAAAGGAGAAGGTCAAAAAACTCTAGACATTATTTCTAACAGAGGGATGGAGAACAACCGCACAACTGCCAGCGATTAACCATTAAAGTGTTTCCATTTCTCCCTTGTTGTCTGTCGTTCAAAGTTATTATGTCAAATTTAACGCTGTTACTGCAGTAAATTCTGTAAAAAAAATGTGTGGACTACAAATATAGCCAGTTACCGTTTCAGCTTGTGTTGCAACGTCATGTGAATGGCACGCAGACACACTTTCCTTCTCATTGTATCAGAAATGATAAACTATAGCCACAGTGTGTCAACACAGAAACCATCTGAACTTGAGTTCACGTATTTTAACTCTGCGCTCTTTATCAGGAGCTCTGTGGTGTCTAGCCAGTCCTGCAGCTAGGAAACTTTTTTTCTTCCATACAAAAGCATTATACTATAGCTTTGCATACTTACTTTGACCCATTTCAACAGTAGATGCAAAAAAATAAAAATCTCAGACTCTCAGCCAAATACTGATGAGTCACATTCAAACCACTGACTGGTACAGGGAGTAACACTTCTCATCTTGTTACAACCCAGTGTTATGGGAAAAGCTGCACCTTGTTCCTTTAAAAAATTCCAGTCCGCTCATCCTGCGTACAGTTCTAGAAGTTTTTACTTTTCTGAAAAATACTTGGTCTTCACCGAATTCATAGTCACATCGTATCATATTGATCGAGATATCTGTCATGAATATGGAGATGTAAAATTTTGTCCATATTCTTCAACCCCATTACAGATTACAGAGTGAAATGTATTTTTAATTTTTGTGTTTTTTTGTTTTTTTTTAGAAAATTAAAATAATCAATTAGAAGATTATAGTGCTTTGTTCCAGAGGGCATTGGCTAATGATCTCTTATACCTTCCTGTCTTGCAAAAAACCCTCTAACTTCTCTCAAAAATCTATATTGTGCTCTACAGATCACTGATGATGTCCATGAGGGAAAAAAAAACCATTACAACATTACTTTTTTATGGATTTTCAGGAGCACATACACGGCTGAAGAAAATAAGTAAGAAATCACATTTAGGACTGCGGCCTCTGCAGATGTCAGCACTGAGCACCTTTACATGCCTCGGACAGGAACAACAAAGAGGAGTGCCCTCTGAAGTAAACGGCCTGTTTTAACCTGGAACGGCTCAGCAGTCACAGCGATGCTACAAGTGATCTGACTCTCAGTAGATTGAAGTCACCTCTCAGAGATTGTAGGGAGGAGCGCAGCAGCAGTCAGGCATGCCAACACACAGTCTCCTGTCAGGCCGTTATTACATCGGGCTGAAGCCGCCTTTGTTTATTACCTGCCTCTAAAGGCTGAGTGACGGATGGAGGGTTGGGAAGTGCAGTACAGGCAGACATGGCCCTGCTATTCTCCACTGCAGGGGCTTCAAGGACAGATGGGCGCTTGAATATCACAGAATTTGTGTAATTAGCCAGCGCTCCATCATGCACAGAAGAATTGCGCCGGTTTGTGTTCTATTAAACGCAGCATGGGTTTACCCTGCTGCAATTCACCATCCAGACCTAATGCACAAACACAGCAAAAAGGGGATTTGTACAGATTTAATTACATTAATAATTCGCCCATCTTTCGCTGTAATCACTTGGGGTTAATTAAATCCACTTCTCAACCAGTCACCCACACCCTTGTTTCCTTCTACCTTCTGGTTTTTCAGGGGAATTTCGCAGACAGGCCAAACCTCTCAAAGTAAAAGTAAACATAGCATGTGGTATGCAGTGGTAAAATATTAACAGATAAACTCTTTCTACTGAAGAGCTCCATGCCTGTGTTTGTGTGCCATCTTCTAGAGCATGATACTGTCTCTCAGGCCACTGCTGTGTCTTCAAAAGGCAGGGAAAATAATAAGAAATCTGCTACCATGTACATCTTTGTGTCTGTTTTTCGAGTTTTTCGTGAGTCTTCACAGCCAAATCACGGCGCAGGCAGCCAGCCTGTTTTTGACAGAGGGGGAGACGAGCAAAGCAGATCAAACGCAAGCCAACTAATCACAGACGCCGGCTAATTAGCGCAGTCCTCAAAGGGGAACCGGGAATGAGTGACGATTCCCTCTTATGAATTTCCCGATGCTGCTGTGCCGTATACCACCATGAGAACAGAGAGACCAAAGAGGCGAAAGTGCAAAGCCACACACCTCTGCCCCTGTTGTTTCAGATAAGATTAAAAACAAGGCCAAAGTGGCGCTCAATATCCCTTATCAGAGTTTCAGTCATGTGCACAAACCACACACACACACACACACACACACACACACACACAGACATCTACACGATCACATCCTCACACACACACACACATTCACAACAACAATGTTTTTATCTCAGCATCCCTCAATTAGACTGCATCTAACGTTTTCCCATTAAGGGATTTCTGGAGCGATTAAATCCTGAGCGCAGTGATATTCCAGCCTCCAGAGCGGAGCGCGGGTTGACGTTCCTGCACGTAAGCTCCGAGTGCTGATTAATAGCCGGATCTGCCACACTGATCCCAGATTTTCACCAGATCAGAGGCAACCGGTTTACAGATGCAGCACACGCTCCCTGCCACACAGACACCGTCACCAGCACGTCCAGAAAGCCATTCATCGAGACAGAAGCAATCAGTGGCGTGAATGTCCTCTGCTCCTAATATCTTCCAGCAGCCTCTGTCTTCTCATGTCAAATGTTAACTGTCAAAAGATGCTCAGAAACCCGACACAGACAGCTAATGAAGTTTCTAATAAGTCCAGGTGAAGAAGCAGGCCAATGAGGAGACAGCTGGGGGAAAAAAAACTCTCTCCATCACACTTTCCATCTATCTATATCTCTCTTAAATAAATATTACATTAATGATATCAATCATATCATTCATATTATATATATACATATACATAAAATTCGAACATCAAGCTAAAAATAGAGATTGATATTGTAGCAATGTCACTGAGCAACAATGTCCACTCTATCCTTTTTTCTACCTTTCTTGGTGGAAAAAAGGATTTCGAACACCCTATGCATTTGGTAAAAAATGTGATCTACTTCCACTCTATTTTCTCTTAGCACATTTAAAACAGGAACATTGTACCAAAGTGCTGTACAATATAATCAAAAGATAGTACAGAATGCATACAAAAGAAAAAAACAAACAAAATATACATATTCAAATTACATGTTCAAAATAGCGCATTAAGAATTCTTTTTTAAAATTACACAACAAAACCTGAAAAAAGCCAGCACAATTCTTTAATTTGAAAATATTTGTGATTGTGCGAATTTCTAAGGGTGTCCGAAAACTTTTTTCCACCACTGTAGCTGACATTTGCTTTGTGCAATAGTGTAAAAGTCCGTATTGGTGCAGCAAATAACCGCAGGGATTACAGATTTCTTGTTAGGACAAAAGCATAAAAACAAAAGCAAATGTCCTTTGAACATTAAAAACTGAATCAGGAAAAGCTGAGCGAATCGATGAGGCTGGGGCCGAGAAGACAAAAGTCATCTGAACACCAAATTAAACCCACCAATTTAAGGTTGAGCAACGTCGTAGCGGGGGACAAAAATATGTGTAGATAAATGAGAGCGCGAGAGGCAGAGGAAGAGAGCGCTGCAGAGCAGAGCAACAGCTGCTGAGCATCACATCTGCTCCAAGTGGAGTCATCAGCAAACAGACAGACTGGAACCGATCCAGTGAGGCAAGCTCCAGGGAGAGCTGGGGATGGACGGAGGAGAACGAGTGGAAGGCAAAGTGATGAAGGGTTGAGAAGGGAAGGATACAACTAAAGGAAAAGGAAGGTGGAAGGGGAAGAATTGAAGATGGCTGCACAGAGAAGCAGAGACAGTTTCTGCAGCCTGTTGCTTTTTCTCCCTAAATGGAGGTGAAGGAGTCCAGAAAGGCAGCATGGAGGGATTATTTTACATGCAGCATGAAACCCGCATCACTTGCTGTCTCTTACCTTCTTCCCCGTCTTTACCCACCCTTCCCTGACATCCTTCCTCCAGTCCCCTCCCTCCTTCCTACCAGTCTCCTTTCTCTTCAGCCAGACTGACAGAACAAGAGACGACTGTTAGAGTAAAAGATGAAAGGCCGGTGAGGGAGGGGTTAGCGTGTTTGTGTGTGTGTGTGTGTGTGACGTGAATGAATGACCCCCCTTATCCCTGAGCCTCACGTTCAAGGCATCCTACCCCCAACACAATAACAAAAGATTGCATACATGACACCCTGCAGGGTATGGAGGTCAGCTTGCATTCGGGCTTCTCCTCTTTATTTATTGATACTCTCAACATGCTCCGACATTAGAGGACGACACACATCAAATATCGCTCTAATAAGGCCGCAGCAGCATGAATATTTATCCTCAAACATAGCCACATGTCCTGCAGGATACAATACACTTTTGCCTTGTGGAGACGCACCCTGAGGAGAGGTAGAGACCCTGAGAAGTAGAGATTGTTCATTTATGATAGCAGCCACTGGCAGAGAGGGCGAGCCCCTAGCAGAGTAAGCGCTGTCATTTGGCAGCAAATGAAGGAGAAAAAGAAAAGCAGTTTCTGCGTCTCGCTGAGCTCGCGTATCCAGCTCTAACATTGAGTTAGCCTGTGCGCGCGGGACAAAGTGCAGTTTGTGCTCATGAATGTGCATGGGGAAATTAAGAACAACAAACCAACACAGCATACGCTTCCAAAATATTTACTTAGACAGTGTTGGCTGAATACAAAAGCTATTCTCTTACCCTGTCTGATGTCCAGCATGCAAACAAAGCATGCACACACATACTTAATGGCTGCAACTGCTCTGGGTAATGCCTTCCTGCCTTTGTACCACGCACACACACACACACACACACACACACACTTGTTGACTGGAGGAATTTCTCACTTCCTTAACCTTCCATCTGGTTTATACATTGACTGATCTTAAAGGATGTGAGGAAGAATAGAGCAGAAGAAACAGTAATCCCCCCACCTTACCAGCAGCAGGGAGCATGTTCCAGCTGTAGCCTCTTTGTACCCGTGACACCATCTTAACACTTCTTCTGGTCTTTCCTCCTCCGTTACTTTCCCTTTTCCATATTTGTCACCTTGCACCCCCTCCCCTCAGTCCTCCTTAATCTTTTCTCCTCATTGTATCCTCTCTCCAAACCAATTTTCATAGCAGCTTTACCAACTAATCCAACAATTTTTGCAGAGAGCAAACCCCAATTTGAGTTCATTAGTTGCAGCGTTCCAAAGCTCTGCCTTTTCCTGGCTCCTCCTTCATTAGCATATGTTTGAAAAGCAAGTCTAAATGCACCGATCAGGGATGATGAACTACAAACAAAGACCCCAAATCATTTCTGTGATATGACTGTGGATGACATGCTTGTTTTTAATGTGTCACACTAGTGATTTTTTAACTAGGTGCTTAAAATAGATGCAAATGAATTAAGGAGTAATAAAGAGCCGGCGCAACCGGAGTAATGACACATCCCCAGGGGGCCCACTGTTTTCGGGGTGAGTGTTGGAGAACTCCCGTGGGGGTGTGCATGTTAATAAGTAATAATGTTCTGTCAAAGTGAAATGCTGCATTGAATCTCCCATCTTGCAGCTCTGCAGCATCTTTGACTTGTCCTCAGGCTTCCCACCCTCCTCCTCTCCAGTAGGGGATGTGGTTCCTTGGGCTGCACCTGTGTCTCATTACCGCCGCTGATGGTTCAGTAACAGGCTCCTCTCATCCCCTCTCTGTTGTGCTCTCATGCTTTTCCCGCCTTCAGCTACTGCCAACATGCATTTACCTCCAACAGCATGCCCTGCACTCATCTCTTCCCTCTGCATGCCTCCACATGATCTCTGGAGCCCACTTCCACTGGTCACTTCTGCCATTTCAGACTCTGCACAAATGAGGTTTGTCAACTGGGAGGTGATCTAATGATTTTGTGCTACACTGACCCATGACCTCAATTTATCAGGAAGTCTTCAAAGGCAGCCTTTTACTTGCACAGAACCTCTATTTTCTACTTCTGGCACGGACGCTTTTGCCATCAATATATAGATTAACTGTGGTTCTGAGATCATTTCATTTTTATAGCCTTTTATCCACTATGTAATCTGCTCATCTCTACATAAAACCGGAAAACGTCAGGTTTAGAACGACTTAAAGCAGCTAACCTGCACCCCTCAATGGTTGTTAAATATGAAACATTTAGCCTTTTTACCCCCTTAAAGTCGACTACTCATTTAATCACTAGTTTCAAGAATTCTCGCAGAGGTGGAACATTTAATCTAAGTAGCTACAGCAAAAAAACGAAAAGCCAAAGAAATAAAGAATGACAACACAGAAGATCAAACTAGTAACCTTTTTTGAATTAAACTGAATGACCCAAAGAAAAAACAGCAACAAAGTCAAGGTGACGGAAAGTGAATCAAACACTGTCAACAAAAAGCTGAATTTACTGAACATGAACAAAATATCAAAACAACTGTTAGTCTGTCAAGTTTATAAGGTTGAGTTTTCTCTGAACATGCTTTTGTGGCCCACCGGGTTAATTTCCACTACCGCAGCAGCTATAACAAATCCACTGCAGTCTGTCCGGATGTCGGGACATTGTACTTCAGATGTTGACATTGGAGACGAGGTCGTAGGTAAGGTTTCTTCCTGATGACTCTTCATGTAGACGCTGGTTGTGCTGCACAATGCAACGGTGACCTCCACTGCTGGGTCAGCTAAATCTCCTCACAGCCCTGTCGTAGTCCTCATGGAAATGTGCTCCAACGCCGCCTGAATCACTTTTCTTGGATTTCTAAAATGGACTTTTTAAATAATGTTTAAGACTGAATAAAGCCAGAACTTTTTAGTTTCTCCTTTTCTGTAGGAAGTAGTTGGTCACTGCCACCAAAAAGCCGAAGAATGATCAAACTGTACATTTATCAGCGCACAGTTCCTGATGGCAGATTCTTGATTAGTCTGTTAATGTCTAATGAGATTAGGTCTTTCAAGTTTAAAAGGAAATGATATCCATTTTCTTCATTTTAAAAGGGAGAACATTTTAAAAAATGTCAATCGGATTTGTCCAGGGCTATGCAAACATTTACAAAATGAAAACTGTCATTTCTCACCAGTTTACCACCACAGCCAGAACATTTCTAGCTCTATGTTTTCTAACGTCTCACTGTGCTGACCTGCATTTGGTGATAAGAAAAATGACACATAAAAAAACAGCTGCACTGCAGGGGTTCATCCTCAGCCTATTCACTGTATTACATCATAAATGGTAGCTAGTAGTACAAACTGGAAAATGAAAAGCCTAGTTTTTGTGGTCCACTTGAGGAGGATCTGTGGGCATTTATTAGCAAGTCTATTAGCTCAAACAGCCCCCAAGAAGGGCAGTCGTTCTTCATTAGCGGTTCTTATCGAGGTGAATAATAACCTAATGGATAACACATGAGATGATTGTAATAACTAATAAAAACACTTGTATTTCACTGGAGTCCAATAAAAGTGTCACAAGGTAATCAAATTTACTTTGGAACTTCCGAGAAATCTAGTCCGTTATTGAATGCCATCAATCTGGCTTAACTATGATATCATAGCCAATATTGTCTTATTTCTAAGGCCAATTAACCTCAGTGTCAGCATTTATTATTCCTGTACTCATTATACTTGACAAATAAGTGCAATACCAAGATTACACAAGTCTCAAAATCAACTGCAGGAGGGGAAAAAAATGAAAAGAGAACAGCCTACATTAGCCTTGATGGCATCTCAGGATGTGCGAAAGGGACTGAGTGGCCATAAGCATTAGAAGATCATGGACGGACTCCCTCCTACGCTCTGCATATTAATTCTTCTAATGCAGCTATGCTCAGCTTGTCGGTTGACACTGCATAATTATGTCATCTTCATGGGACGGGCTTTAAAGGGCAAACATGCAGCGTAGTGGACTACCTGTCGTTGATGGAGATGTTCGAAAATGTCAATACGTGTCGAAAGAAGACTTTTTTCAGCTGGTAGAGACGACTAGAACAAACACTGCAGGGTATCTTAATAAAGCCGGCGAGTCTGCCATTGGAGGGACCTTTTACAGTATTATCCTGAGTGACAAGAGCGTCAATCAAACGCCCAGATCCCCTCACCCATGGACCCACCGCCATCCATCAATCCATCCCGACAAGCCCTTCCATTTCCTCCATCTCTTTCTGTAAATAAACAACAGAAAGAGGAGCAAAGAGCAAGGGGAGAGGAAATCAAAGCCGAGACATGCAGGACAAGGCAGGTTCAGGGAAGGCAAGCTCACAGAGGTGCTGAAGGGGGAAAGAGTCATCTGCAAGGAATGAGGGGAAGGGAGAAGATAAATTGGAGGAGAGGGGAACTGACTGGCACAGGGACGACAGCCAAATGAGCGGACAGACATGAGGGAGCCGAGTTAAAGAATTCAGGGAAGCTAGTCAAAGAGGGCACGGGGAAAAAAAAAAAAAAAGTCCATGAAGGGCATCAATAATCCATGCCTGATAAAGCAATTCTGTGTCCCGATGTAATAAAAGACAGACACAATGGAGGGGAAAGCAGAGAAAGAGATAAATCAAGAAGTGAAAGTTGGTAGGTGGAGCCTGAGGGACTTCTATTTAAAACCAGAACAATTGAGAACGCTTGTGTTCATTTACACAAGTGGAGGAACTACATCCCTTCCTCATCTCCCCCTCCCCAGCAGCCCCGTCTTCCTGAGGCTGCATCTATTTAAATGAGTGTTTAAACGGTGAGCGCTACTGCTCTAATCACGGCTGGCATCACAGCACACTCCCCCTCTGCTGCTGCCTTCCTACCTCCCCTCCAGCAATAAGTCTTCTCCTGCAACTCTACAGTCGACGCGCGCGCAGACACGCTCATGCATGCACGCTGCATGGAGTGCGCTTTGCTTGAGAGGAATTCATGATTCACTGCTGCAAAAGTCAGACACAAGGTGGTTGAAGAGGGAAAAAAGTGGAAAGAGGTAAAGAACAGAAAGTAAGATTAGGTTCAAATCTTTTTCTTTAAAACGTTTTTTTTATTATTATTATACATGTATATTTAAAAAGGAGTACTAAAGACATTTCCTTCAGCAACACGATGGTGCAAACACACACCCAGAGGGTCTTAGTGACAAGAACAGCACAGAAGAGATGATATTTCCTTTCCTCCCAACAACTCCCTTCTGGCTCTTCCTAAAGAGGCCAAGGCATAGAGATGAAACAGCAGCATCCAAGTAACAAGTAAGCGACTGATTATTGAACTGAATAAACATGTGCATGGATATACCCACCAAAACTGCTTTTCGACAAGCACACAAAGAAAACTTCAGTCCGTCCACTCAACAATAAAGCCGCTCCATCAGCTACAGTTTCAGCAGATACTAGCCAATCATCTCTTGTTACAGAGCCACTTTCCCTCCAGGGTCACTGCTCAAAGACAGGTCTGTCCATTGATACAGGTGTGGCACGGGGGGAAAGGCGGGAAGGAGACAGAGGACAATAGATGGCCTTTTCAAAAGCTTCCCTTGGATCACCTGGATTAGAGGGAATGGGGGGGAAAGAGTCTGAAGGGAGGAGGAAGGAGGAGGCTCTTCAGGCCTCACTGAGAACAATGCTGTCTCTGTTTTCAGTAACACCAAGTGCATCATTCTGTCCAGCAGCAGCCAGCTGACTGCCTGGACTAAAACAACACCTCAAGGTTGCTGCTGTTGGGCAATGAACCCTTTTTATGCATGTTTGATATACAGTTTAAAATGCATTGTTATTGGGCCAAAGGACACATCTGACCCTGAATATGATATGTTTCAGAATATACCGGCATTACAACCAACCAAAATAATGAGATCATTTAAATAAGCTGGATCATATCCGTTACATAACTGATTTTCTCAAATAGGCCAAGCTTATAAAAGGCATTTTAAAAGATTACTCTTTAAAAAAAAAAAAACATATCGTCTTCATTTCGCATTCATTCAATGTGCACTGATGTAAAGCAAAAGAGCAGAAACCAAGATTTAGGAAAGTGAAACCTCCAGGGAAGCCATTACTTATCAGGGGAGCACCTCATTGATGTTCAGTGGATTGACTGAAACATAATAGAGAGGTTTAATCAAAGGACTAGAATTAAGATTGTGTCAGACTTTATTCTACTTTAGTTTAACATCATATTTCAGCACTTTAAGCTTGTGAAAACATTTTTATCTACATGGACACTGGATATAAACTATACTTGTGCATCCTGGAAAAGGTAGTTTATTACTGGTGTAGATTATATCTTAAAATTATTGGGTTATGAGCTGTTGTTTTTGTTGGTTCCTTTATTTTCCTGTTCAGACTGACTGCATGCACACAGCAAAATGAGTCGAGACCAGGGGAAAGCCAAACAGGTTTTTTTCAGTGATGCTGCAACATGAGACAAAACAAATGGTTTGTTTGGTCATTTGAATCATCTGGACATTGATCTATATTCACCATTTGCATTTATTATAGCCAAAGCAAAGTTAACCAATATGGTGGATGACTGGTATTATCCATGGTTGATAGGAGAGGCTCATGTGTAACCAGTTTCAGGGAGTCAACCAGTGTGTTAAACCACCTTATTTACTTCTTCAGAATCACTTTGGGAGAGTTGTCACAGTTTTTATGAGTCCCATTTGTGTGGCGTGTTGAAATCAGTTGCAATGTGTTCAAGTATTTTTTTAAAAAGGATGTCTAACAAAACACAAAAACACCATCCACCAGTTTTTCTGCATCTTCATTTTGTATGCAGCTCCACTTTCTGCCAAAAATCACTCCCATCAGCCAAGAATGAATGACTATTTCCAGAAGTCTTATGCTTTTTCTATCAATATCTGTTATTATTATCATTATGATCTTTTTTATTATTTCTACATGACATGTTAAACAAAATTTGTACCCACTGACACTAATATTAGGGGTTTTTTGTTGCAAAATTTGATATTGTTCATGTTGACATAACCAGAACAGATACTTAATACATTGTGTAACTTTACTCAGCAAAACATATGCTCAGGTTCTGCATCACCTCAAGTGTATATTTTGGTTCCTTTGCCACAAACAAGTTATTAAAAGCCAACTCCAGAGCAGCAAGCAGCTTTATTAAAGTCTATTGGTGAGTTCACCTCAACGGTTTTGTCATTCTGATATTATTTGAACAAAAGCTGCATACTTTTTTGTATTACTCTTCACACCAGGAATCCACTCTTCATAATGTAATCCTATTTCACAAACCCTTCAGAGCAGGAATCCTGTTAGATGAGTTGAGCTGCATTAGCAGCCCAGCCACTGGTTGCAGGTGGAGAAGAGTGTGTGACGTCATGTAGCAGCAGGGGAGCGGACGCTGTTAAACTGATCCCAACGCTGCACGCCAAGTTTGCTCTGGTCAACAAACTAAACCCTGCATCCGCCTCCATTCCTTCATCTTACATACTTTATACGTCTCCTGGTTTTGTTGTGTCACCCTCCCATCCCCGCCATCTGTGCGCTAATAAAATGATTCAACCCTCAAATCAGCCTAACATCCCTCAGCGGTTGTGGTTGCGTGTAAAGCAAGCGGTTGTGTTGATGGATGTCGCTCTGCAGCCTGAGCAGAACGACGAGGGGGGACACAGAGCTAGAGGGGAGGGTGAGATATTAAGGGGAGGGGTGAGATGCTGTAGAAGTGCCACAGCAACTTAACCTTCAAAAAAAAAGGCCCACCAGGGTAGAGTGGGAGGAGGTGTCTTTGGAAAGATGGAAGGAGAGACAAGCGCACAGGAGGAAGAGAAAGATTGATTGATGTGGGGAAGAAAAAGAAACACAAGGCCTCGTTTAGGTGCAGATGCCTGCGTCTGCAGGGAGGACGGGGGCAGCTGAGGAGGTATTAACAGCCAAGACACCAGGGGAACAAATGAGAGCAGGAGAGCCAAAGCAGCAGTGGCACTTCAGATGAGCTTCAGGAGAAGCTGTGGGGCTGAAACAGGTGGAGGAGACACCTTGGGGAATTGGACAATGGGAGAAAGGAAAGCTGCACAAGGAAGGAGGGAAGTGGAAAAGGCTTGAGGAAAGTCACTGACGTTCCAATTACGGATGGAGAGACAAGGGACCGACGACCGCGGAAAGAAGCGAAGGAGTAGAACAAAAAGGACCAGAGATGCAGCGAGAATCGGCAGTTTACCGAGCAGATGGATGAATTATGCGGCCCAAATTACAGAGGAGGAAGTCTGTGCATTAGGAGAGCACGTAAACAGAGAGAGATGGAGAAGACGGGGAAAGCAGGAATCAAGATGGAGGGGTGGAAGTGAAGACACAAATGTGACAGAGGGGAAGAGTGGCAGAGGGGGAACAAGTGGCCCATTAGTGAGCAGGTAATCAGTCGAGCAGATGAGACAAATCACTTGGAGGAAGGAGGACCTGCTCTCCCCGAGGAGCCACAGCAAACAAACTCTGGCACACCGTGTTGACAAAACACGGCCCTGATAACCGAATCAAGCTGCTGCCTCTGTTTGACCTTAATGTGCTGCGGAGGTTTTAAACGCTCCTGTCGTATCAAGGCTCCGGGAACTAACGACGACTCCTCTGCTTGTTTATCAGCATTGGAACAATATTTTAAAGCCACAAAATGACATATCGGGGGAAAGATGGAGGTGTGGGATTCTTACAACATGGCTCGTCTTGTGAAATACAGAGACACTCCCTACTTGCTTCATGACAAATAAAACCTGTTTTGCATCGTTTCAGCAGCTACGTAATCAGTTTGCTTACATTTCTGAGATTTTATCGCAGTAAGAAAACAACATATCCACATTAGAGTGTGTAATTCTGCCCCCGGTGAAGATAAACAGGTCTGGGATCACGAGGAAAAGCTGGCTGGATTGAAAGCTGAGGTTTTCCTAAGACCCGCCAACTCGCTGGCTCCCAAAGCCCTGACAAGACCCGTCGCCCCAAATTCAATTTCCTCCTGTAGCCTACCTGCCCACTACCTGAGATAAGCAGAATTGGACATGACCTTGTCAAAGTCAGATGTGATGAAGATGCAGCATGTCTGCCTTTGTGTGCATTGGCTGTGGTGTGCAAAGGTGTGCTGACAGCCATTGCAACCGAGCAAAAAGTGGGAAAAGAGCCTCAGGGGTTGTAACGACAGCGAATGCAGCTCAACATTTCACAAACTGCAGGGCAAAGAGGAGTTTTGTAGGGGTTGGCAGAGGAGGAGGGAAAGAGATATTCCGTGGTGCTCTCATGTCGACAGAGCAAGCCCTAAATGTTTTCAATATCACATGAGGGCGCTGCATCATCCGCCATTCAATACCAGATCAATAACGCAAACCACCTTCCACCTCACAGACTACATTTAGATACATTAAGGTGACTGCTAATGAGCAGCACCGTGTGTGTGTGTGTGTGTATGCGTGGGGACGCGCTGAAGAGGACACAGTCAAGGGCCTTGTTGCATAGCCGCACAGAAATCTGCTGAGTGTACCGAAGGGAGGCTTTCAGAAACGAAAGAATGTGACAGAAGAAGGAAGAGAAAGATGACAGGACGGGGGTAAAGGCCAGCCCACATTCATAAAGAGAGAAAGGTCGGCCCGAGCAGTTATTTATTGTCCGCAACGACTGTTCTTTGGCAATTAAACACTTGTGCGAGGCTTTGAGAGAGAGGGGGAGAGAAAACAAGGGGAGGGGAGTGCGACTAAATTACCAATGAGCTGATAGCGCCTGGCCTCCTAACTTCACTCCCTCTCGGCGTTTCCCTCTAACCCTTCTTCAGCCCCTCTGCCAAACGCCGCTGAGAGGAATTTGTAAATGTTGACATCCTCATCCCACACTCGTGGCCCTACCTTCACCAGCCGTTTTTTTTCTTTTTTTTTTACCACAGCTGGGTCAGGGACACGCGTCTCCCCAAGTCTGGCTAATTAACAGGATTTCATTTTTCGGAGTTGGCTGCCTTTCAGCGGAGCTTCAATTGGAATTGCGACTCATTCTCCACATCGGCTGAGCTGGAATGGGTTTGACCTGCATCTCCCTAAATTCCATCTGGGGTTTGTTAGAAACACGAAGTTAGGAAATATGCAGACTTGGCACAGGGTTTCTTGAGTAATGGTGTGGAAATTTCTGTGTGACTGTAAAATAAAGCATGCCACATGCATAACAGCATTTACAGATAAGCTCTGGCATGCTGCTCCATCAAATAGTGCAGTCTTTAAACTCTATTATCTACAAACATGTGGGTGGTGAGAGTGGATTCTGCCATTATGGGATGGTTCATTGCAGTCAACCTTTATCAGTGTGAGACTGCAAAGATTTGATGTAGATCACTGTTTAAGCCCACACTTCTGCCAAGAGAAGCAACAAGCCCAACCGGTTTTTAGGTTTTTGCTTTTTTGGAAATTCCTCCGCTTCCCCATTCATATTGATAACATTTGGCATTCTTCCTAAGAGGAGGATTCCTGCTCATTTTCTTTTTTATCAGATGGGAACGACTCCAACAATCTGGGGAATCACAAACATCCCGCAGGCTCTCAGGTTGACCTCAACACAGGTCACATCTACAGGAGGGAGGGGTACTCTGATAAGGAAACAGATCCATCAAAGAGCCACTGACTTTGTTATTACTGCAGCAGGAACAGCCGCTTTTGCAACCAAAAGTTGCAAAAAAATCCTCCTTTAGGGATGATTTAAGAAAAAAAAGAAATGCGTCATCAGGTTGTAAAACTACAGTAACTTAAACATGAACTGTTATCCTGCAATGTGACTCCTCCTCCCTATCAGCTGACATCAAACACATCCTCAAGTTACTCCCTTTATTCATCACCAACTGTACAGCTGTGTGCGCGCGCAAGTCCAATATGTGGCCTGAAATAAAATAAGATGCAGTGACTCGTGCTCATCGACCTCCCTCTCTTCAGATCCATCCATCCAGTCTAATGATATCTGCCAAGTCAACAATAAACTTGATGGATCTTTTGTGTTTCTGGTCACGGTAATGAAAAGTCCAGAGAAGAGGAACCTCACTAAAAACATATTTATCAAAACATCTTTACATCTGAAATCCTGTAGGAGGCTGAGGATCATCATTGAATCAATACAGTTTCCAGATCAAAAGGCTTTAAAAACAAAGAGTTAAAAATATTTTCCACACAGAACTTAAAGTTAAAAAATAAAAGCTTCGCATCCATCACTGTTTTGTAGTAAAACAAGGTTTTTCACATTACAATCCTTTTTTATAAAGCCTCACCTGGTGAATGGTACAAAGCTGCACAAAACAACAGACTCATTTGGTGCAATGCCAAATGTTTCATTCAATCATACGTCACTTTGTTTTTTCTTAAATTCAATATTAATAGGTCTACATTTACAACACAGTGCGCACACAGAAAAAGACACAACTGCTCCGTATCACTCCAACGCCTCCATTATGCCATAAATTCACGTGCAGTTTTATGACTGAATCAACACGCTTAATGGTGATTATAAGGGGAAGAAAGATTTTATTGATGGATGGTTTTTACAGGAAATCCCCTTTAGTGTCTGTTTCAAGACTCTCTCTCACACACACTCCCGACCTTTTCAAAAATCCTTCTGACATTTAAAGGGTCGGCGTAAAGGGACGAGAACAGCTCATTTACATAATGACAGGACCAAACCAAGACAGCCATTAACAAAAAAAAATAAAAAAAACAAGACCGAGAGCAAGACCCCTCGCTCCCCTGGGACTAATGAGGTACTAAGGACTTTCTTTTTCCTTTTTCTATTACAGACAAGAAAAATAAACTCCTCTCATGATCCATCAATTACATCCCAGTTAATGGACGGAGCGCAGCGCTCCTTCTCGGCTGCAGTGATGGATGAGCCCCGCCTTGGCAGGACTACACTGTTCACACCATTTGAAGGGAAATAGTTATGCCTAATAGTCTGAGCTACTACACACAAAGGACTGCCAAAGGAAACATCACGATATTAGAGTCGCTGAGTATTACACCTTGTATGTGTGTGGGAAGGCAGGGTATGTTGAAATGACTGAAAATCCTGGATATATGGGAACCTTTCCACAGTTTATTAGCTGATGAAACACAGTTTCAGGGATGACAGTAAATTTTGCAGCTATGACAGCAGACCAAGGTGAGGTCACATGGTTTATTTTTCCTGCATTGCACGGTCCTCGGGGCCAAAGAGAAGAGGGACGGGGAGTAATTCAAATAACCTGATGATAGCAGTCACTCAAACAAAAAGCATTGGATAGCAGATGAGAGGTGGGAAGAGAAAAAAAAGACGAGAACAAGGCCTCTGTATGTATGTACTAGACAGCAAAAGGTGGGGGAGGGGGCAGGGGTTGGCGGGAGAGAGGGAGGTTGCAACTCAAGGGGCGGGTGGGAACGAGGGGAGGTGGGGTGTCGCCTGTCTTAATCAGTTTCTGCCTGTTGAGTTTTCCAGCCAATCCAGAAACTCAGCCACACAACGCGGCACGAAGCAGCAGGCTGTCGGAAATGCCACCTGTTTCCTCCGAACTGATTACAGTCATCAGGAGGCTCTGCATACGAACGAGCTTCTACGTTTAACAGAGGGAAAATAATAAATACGGCTTCATATGTAAGCAGAGGAGGCAGACTCTTTCCTCTCGCCCTGACCCCGCCTGTCCACCACTCTTCTCAGCCAGCCAGCCACCCCCTGCACACATGCAGCTTACTCGGCCGGAAAGACAATGCTGCC
>JAVQJG010138214.1:0-13811 GCA_036024015.1 Craterocephalus amniculus
ATTTCAGTTGATTTGTAATGAATACACAATGTATGACATTTCATGTTTTTTAATTGCATTACAGGAAATAAAGAACTTTATCACAATATTCTAATTTTCTGAGACAGACCTGTACAATCTGTTATTCCTCTGTTTAGGTTGGAATTATCTGTGTAGGTGTCTTGTGTTTTAGTCTTCTCAGTTCTCTCCAAAATTGTAAATAAGTGAATATAAAAAAAAAAGAAAATAACTCGTCAACCTAGTAATTTCAAGTTTATTAAGTCAAATTACAGGTGAAGCTGGAATGAAAAGGCAACCCCCCCCCAAGAAAAACAATCTTTGTGACTTTTTAATCTAAAACTCTGGTGACAATAAGGTCTCAAAAAACGTGAATGCTATTTGGTCACCATAGATTTTTCTAAGCGTTTGCAAATTAAGATTGTAGCCACTGAGCCAGAGCATTTTAGGAAACATCTTCCAGGAATTTTCAATGACTCTCACTGTAACATTTTTGGGGATTTTTGTTTGCCTTCAACAAGCAAACTGGTCATAACTATTTTCCCTTTTGTTTACACAACAGTGGCACTTTTCACATGCAGTAGCTCAGAAGTGTGCAGTCACAAGCCGACCATATCAAGAAATACACGAGTAAGATTGTGTTATGGAGCACAGTGCTACGTAGAACGCCACTTTCACCAGTATTTCCTAAACTGAGACAACTTGGAAAAATCAAGGTGGATTTTGTTAAAGAATTGCAAGAGGATTCTCATTTGTTCAGGACATGTCCGTTGGATTTGACCATTTCCCATGGACAAAAAAAAGTGTAATCTTAAATATCAAAGTTCCAATGTGCTTAGCCTGATCTGATAAGTTTTCTATAGATGTAAAATACATCAATACATTGATTAACTGATAAATGACAGAAAACCCTTTCAGACTAAATAAGGCTCAGGTTTACTCTATATTCTGCTTTAAAGAGGCATTACATAGCTAAGATCTTTGATCTTAGATCGGTTAAAAAATAAAAATATTTATGGAACCCATTGTTGTTAATGATAGGCTCATTAGACATTATGCCGGAGGAAGCAGGTATATGAGCTGCTAATTTATAATTTGCAGGTACAATTAATTTTTGTTCTTGACGCTCAATAAAAAGATTTTGGGGAAAAAAGTGGGAAAACAGTGGTCATTATTTATATTTAGTTTAAGCCGCCATTATATGTAAAATAATGGCCGCTATTGGGAAAGCCCATTGAAACCAATGGAGCATTACACTACATTCTAAAGAGCTGTAAAAAAATAAAAGAAAAATCAGGAAATCCTTTCATATACTACATACAACCATTCTGTCTTTTTTTCCTTTGAATTTTCACAGCATTATTAGGGCTGCACTATCATCACTATCACCACTATCATTTGAGCATCGTCATCACAATATTTTTGTCAGCAAAAGTCACATCGCAGGTCAAACTGTAATGTAGGAGGCAAATAAACTCAGATTGTTCTTATCTAATTTCAAAGGTACTTGACACACATCGTGCCCAGTGACCCACCAATCATCGATCTTAATCAGTTTGGCGAAGAACAAACCTTTTGTGGTAAAACGTAGTTCAACTTTGTACATAATAAAACAAAACATACTAAATTCCTATCAGATTAAAAGCAGCTGTGAGATGAAACAATAAGAACAGCTAACACAGACAAAAAACAGACTTGCAACATTTATAAAAAGTTAAGATCAGTGCAAGCACATTGGCAACAAGATGGCAGGAGAGCAGTAGAATTTGGCATTATAATGGTTCAATATAATAAAGTATTTAATTACATCTGATGTCAGCCAGTGTCAATCAATAACGGTTACTGTTTCTAGACCAATTGTAGCGATTTTTATAGCCTTTTTGTTCTGCTTTTGTTATATGTCGACAGAATGAATCAGAAGGACTGAAATAACAGCCTGTGAGACTAAATTTAACTGTATCTTATCTGATGAAAACTGTTGCTATGAGAATATTAGCTGACATTCAGCTCAAAGACAGCACTGTTGTCTTGACTGTCCTCAATTAACCACAGTTTATCCAACAAGTTGCTATGTTAAAAACGCCAGCTGCTTTGAGGGGAGGGGGAAAAAAAGCTGACAAAGTCGCTAAGTTGCGAACAATCACAACTTGGTAAGCAGTCTGTGGCTCACATTGTTGCTGACCAACACAGGGAAAAGGAGAAGCAGGGTTAAGCCGCAGATACAAAAACAAAAATACACATGACTTGTTTACAAAAGGAAGAAGTTTGCACAAGATTATACCAGCTTGCATGGTGCTGACTGAGTTTAGATTTTGTTTGAATGAAAAGAAATGAATACCTAAGCATCAACAGCTGGTTGACAACTACCTCACACACTATATAAAACAGTCACAATGCTCACAATGCAAACAGCTTCTGAGCATTCCTTTGTTATATTGTTTCTGCTTCTAAGTTTACTGTCTTGCACCAGTTACAGCCATAAAGCTAAAAACTTTCCACGTACCTGAAACACCACCTAGAAAGCAAACGGAGGTCACACAGCTCCCAAGAAACACTGGATCTTAATGTTCATTCTCCTAATAAGCTTTCACTTATTCTCTGTTGTAGCATTATCAGCTGTTGCAACACACTGTCAGCACTGGTCTGGACTCTTGCCCGATACGTACGCGGCAATGCTGATTAAATTACACAAATTATGCAAGTTACGCAAAAACTTATAATCGCTGACAAATTACATTGTGTAAGACAAAAGGTTACAGCTGGCTGGCAAACACCGTAGTGGGCACTTGATATCATGCAGATATTTGAAATCATCATGTTTGCAAAACAATTTTAAGTAGTTCAGCCTCTGAGTAGCATGTGACAGTTTAAGCATGCACCCAGCATTGAGCACCCAGCATTTTTAACCCTTGTGGGCCATTTCAATATACTACCATTTTGAGTCATTACAGAACAAAAAGGCCTCTAATATTACAGATTAATATTCTCCCCCATCTTCTTTCAAATCTGCTCCAGTCCAAATGACTAAATATGTAAGAATCAAAGTTATTTCATCCCTTTAAATCCAATTTAATTACATAATGTAACCCTATGAAGAAAAAAAACTTTTAAAACCTTTTAGTCTAATTCCTATTCTTTTAACATGTTTTTTATGGAAAATATTCATTATTTCTTTCTCATAAAAAACGGACACTATGTGAATTGGCTTTTTAGTGTAAAAATAATTTCAACATCTATATTTTTAATCAGGAGTAAAGTTGATTGAGCTATTTGAACAATAAAAAGTGTAAAATCAGATGAATCTGTACAGTCTTTAGTGCAGTTTTTGGCCTGAAAGAATACTAATCTTGCCCCAGCTGTCTGGTTGGCCTTTAAGAAAAACTGCAATTGGAATTTTAGAGCTCTAGAGAGAGATTTTCTCACAAAATACCATCCCGTAAGAGGTAACACAGCCGAAACAGTAGCCAAAATTGATCTGAAAAGGACCAGCAAGGCTTAACACTAAATATATTTGATGTCATGGAGCATTATGTTCGGCATGATATAGAAGGAAACAAAGCTAATCAAGTCAAAGCCATTAGAGGAGATCCTCTCATCAATTTTTCTACTGATATTTGGAAACACTTAAAACATCAAAACAGGTAGGCTGCCTGCAAACTGACACACAAATCAAAAGCAACTTATCTCTGACCAGCTTTCAACACCTTTAATTCAAACAGACAGGAAAGCCATACCACCCTGAGAGCTTCTTACAGCCCACAGAAGCAGTTCTGCACATAACCGAGGTCGGCGCTGATTATATGCAGCATGGATCGGGCATCTTCACCTGGCAGCCTGGTTCACGCTGCCCCATGGGAAGAGGCAGCAACCAGAGCCCTCCTTCACTGCGGCTGACAGCCCGAGCAGGAGAGCCGCTCCGCCGTCCACGCCTGACCTTCCTCCGCTGGAACATCCTGCTGCTGTCAGCAAGCCACGACCCCTCTGACATATCGACCAAACATTAATAATAGCGGTTCAATTTCCACTGTTCGCTTGGAAATCCTAACCGGCCCCTTTCTACCGCATTGCTGCACCGCATCACACCAGGATTTAACACACACAATCACACGTACACACGCACACACACCGATCAGCTCAACCAAGCTGGATCATGACATGAATACTGATCCATAACGGGTGACTACAGCAGCTTTAAGCCGACAGAGATGCTCCCATTCCCGCATGCGGATTCCAACAATACCTCCAACACCCTCCTCTGTGGCATGGAGAACCCTGCACGCATGCTCCTCACAAACTGGCGCGTGCAGACCAAAGTAAAACAGTAAACCTTGACTTTTTATCTTCTTCCGATTGAAATAACTGATTTTAACGCTAGGGGGGGGCTAGAAAGCATAAGCGACACAAAACGAGAATGTCCTGAATGTCGGCTGCATCAGCAACGAGGAACGCGGATTCACAATGCGCCGCAAAGCAGGTGTTAGACGAGTTGTAACAAGCTGAGCCCGAAGTCTGAATCCCTGCAGAGAACTTGTTGGTTGGACAGGACTGCTACGTGGGACACGGCGGCTGTAAGAAACGCAAAGCTGTTGCGGTGAAAGCTGTGTGAAGATAAAGACGGAGCCCGTTGTGTTTGGCTGCGGTGGAAGGAGGAGGGAGAGCTTTGTTACCTGCTATCCGTCGCATAGGTTGCTGTATGCGGATAAACTCCCGTTTGGCCGGCGTCTTCTTCCACTTTTGTTTTAAGTTGATGTTAGCTAGCAAGTCGGGCTAAAGTAAAAACAGCCCGCCCGCTCTCCTCCAGCGCGAGCCCCTGACGGACGTTGGTGGAGGAGAGAAGAAAAAATACCCACGGCTACGCTAACGACGCCGTGTGTGAGCAACCATTACAGCCCGGAGGACAATGGCCTTTTCCGCCGTCTCGTAACGTCGCTGCCATGTGTTTGGACCTTTAAGTCGGTCAAAAGTTTTTAACTCGCTTTATTTTGGCACTGACAGTCAGGAGAAGGCGGTGACGTCGTCACGTACCCACCCCCGCGTGCACACGCCCCCCTGACAGGCTACACCCACAAGGAACAAAGGCCAGACTTCCATAATGGTCAAATGCAGCAACACAGATTGTGGCGAGTAAGCGATAAGTCTGTGGTTTCCTGCGGATTTTCCTGCTAAACTCAAATGAGTTATTTAATATTTATTTGAAACCGGTAAACAGATATGAATTGTCAGTTTAATTAAACACATTCAAGTCAGCATTACGTTGTTACTATGAGGCAAAGAAGCAGGTTTTACTTTTACTTATTTTTTACAGTCAATGGTTTTACCAGTCAGTCTGGACAGAAAAACAGAAAAAAGTGTCAGATGAGATGATAATAGACTTGATTATTGTTGTGATATATTTTACATCTCAAGCAACTTGAAAAGCACAGGGACAGGTCTAGGAACTTTTGGATGGGGGCAAGCAGGGGGACAAACCAGGAGAAGGGTGGCACAGAAAATGAGACCCTGAGGATGAACTTTGCAGCTTTTCAACCTTAAAACTTCACATTCCTGACTTATTTGATGGGACAATACCATTTATTTTGTACATTTCTGTACATGCAAGATGGATGCCAAATTAGCCTTCACTCAGTAGTGTGTCTTTAAAAAAGTAGATGGAAGAGATTAACTCTTTAGTAGATATAAAGTGGCCATCTCATGTAAAATGTAAAACAAAATTTGGAAAAACAAAAAACTATTTTTTTTTATATCAGCAGAATTATGTAGGATTATCCCTCAAAGTATAAGTGCAAAGGTGAGGCAGGGCAGGTTGGTTTTTATTCTCAGCAGTCTTATAACAGGGTGTAAAACTTTTCTATTTTCAGCCCTTTATGATTTTTTTTCTCTGAGGGTTTCTTTCTTTCTTTGTTTTATTTTGTGATTTTAGTATTTTCAATGCTTTCTGGACTCTGCTGTAATGTTTCTAATGTTTGTATATAAAGCACCTTGAATTATCATGTACATGAAATGTGCTATACAAATATACTTGCCTTGTATCATACATTTAATGTTCTAGATGTCTCAAGGTGCTTTCCGTGGAACATTAAGGCATTATAGCAGAGTACAGCAGAAACATGTAGAATAGAAGAATTACAAAAAGAGAAGTGAAATTAAACACAAAACAAGATTTGTGCATTTAGTCCAAAGCTGTGCTCAGACTGATCCCCCAGCGTTAACCACAAATCGCCCCACGTATCATCACACTTTCTGTTTCTGTTCCCCATCTGAAAGGTATGAGCAGGAACACATAATTCTGAAACTAAAGTTGTGTTAAAATGTGCTTGTTAGTGTGAGTCCTGGCTCTTTTTCTTCCACACTAATTCAAAGCCCCACTACTGAACTTTGTCAGGTTTTTTTTTTTACATTTTTACATTACATTTTTCCCACTGAGGGCCAGCTCTCTGAGCTCTCCAGCTGTTGTGCAAAAAGTTGTGCAGTACGGTTTCTCAGCATTAGGAAGCCGCAGGGTAATAATGCCTCCAGGAATATACAACCTAAATATCAAATTACCATCAAAATAGGCTGGAAACAGCGTTTATGGTTGGAAAGTTATATTGTGGTACTTTAATCACCGTTGCACTTATACTTCATTGATTAGAAGAAGAACTTGATTTTATCAGTCTTTCTTCAGGAACCTTAGCAAGCAATCCTATTTGGTTGTATTATTTATATGTTGTCTTCATAAAATTGAAAGCTAAATGTTAAATTGAGGCTTGTACAAAAATAAGCCTTTTGCACAATTATTCCTTTATGGATGCTGCATAATGATGAAGAACTTGGTAGTATTGATTTAGAACAAATAGAGCAACATAGAAAAGTGACTTACATGCTGCATTCACTGGCACTCGGGCATCTGAGGTTTACTTGGGTAAATATCCGTTTACACAGAGTATTTCTTGATATTTGATCATCTGTACTTGGGGTAGCAACTGAAGGGTAAGTCAGATTCTAACTAATGCCAGCTAGGTCACCCAGTTGGCACTGCCCCTGAGTTCTCATCATACAGTCTTGTAAAAAAAACTTTAAGACAGCCCTAATTTATTTTATATGACAGGAAAATTGGGAATTTATTCGGATGAGTTTCTATGTCAATAATTATTGATTATCTTTATTTTTCCACTCAGTCTGAACCCTCATCGTCAAGCTTTCTTGAAATTTCAAGAAATGTACTCAAGGCCTATTAAAGGACTTTCCAAAACTCTTCTTTGGATGTTTTCTGGATTTTATTCCATTTCTCTGTCCATATGATCCCACACTGCTTTGATAATGTTGAGGTCTGGGCTTTGATGATTCATCATCTCTCCATCAGACCTGTTGTCACTACTTTAAGTCCAGTTCTTGTATCATTTGGCATTCCTCTGCCTTTTCTCCTTGTTTCCTTTTCTTAAGATTAGCTTTCTGAAAGCCACCTTCCATGGAGACCATTCCTGGTGTGGTGAACAGAGGCCTCTTTCAGGTCCTCTTTCAGGGATTTGCTCATGTTGCTTTAGGGCACTACTTTTAGATTCTGTTCATTGATGCATATAGAATTTTTTAGTCACACAGCTTCTTATTTTGTCCTCCATCTGTCCAGTTTCCTCATTTTTTTAGCGACATTTTTTAAAAGACAAACTACATACCGTGTTATACGAACTCTGGGTAATTCCCCACTCTTTTGCGATTCAGCTAAATTAAAATGGAAATAAATTATGTGCATTTGAGAAAGTCTGTTCAGGCAAGGTGACTAAGGGCAAAAAAAGTGATAGTAGTGGAAAATGTACAGAGGAAAACTTTGAAAGACCTTCAGACAGCTTGGAGAGATACTGCTCAACACCCCTTAAATAATTCATAAGAAACTCTGACTCCATTCATCCATTGTCCATACCTGCTTTATCCAGCCGAGGGTCACTGGGGATGCTGGAGTACGTATATCTTCGCAGCCACAGGGTTCACCCTGAATGAGTCTTCAAGGCATCAAGGGGGCAAGTCTGGTTCAAGGTAAGTGTGGCTCAAGCCTAAAGCTCAATACCATAAAAGACTTCAGCTCATGTGAGCAGCTTGTGTGCAATGCACAGAAGTTGGAAAAACATTAGTCACCATTACATCAATTAAGGAATGTGGCTGTGTCTGCTTCTTTTCATGGGATTTAGTTTTACAACCGTGATGGCAAAACAATCAGAGCAGCTCTTTGTACCGTCAGATGGGCGAGGTCTTTGCAGCCCTCTAATCAGATGGTTTCCACTCTGCAGTCTGTTCACCCATTGTGCAGTTTGATCATAATGAGTCAAGGTTGTCTGTCTGGTTCTTCCGCACAGACTCACTTATGTGCTTCTCTCTATTCATTTGTAGAATGCCTTTCCTTGCCCTCTAGCCTCATTTTAAAAATCAGAATTCAACCCTTATTCCTTGAACCAAGTTAAACATCCCTTATAAAAGGTATAACTTATTAAATAATAGCCAAACCACTCAGACTCTGATGGTTTTAAACCAAATAGTCCTCAAAAAGACACCATAAGTGTACAAACACACATGCTTTCTCCTCTCGCTCCCATACTCAACCATTTAGATGCAGGCCTTGAGAGTACATTATGCAGTAGACTTAAGTGCATTTGTCATAAAATGGTTGTGAAAGTTTTATTTTTCACCAAATTTGTGTTGAAATGGATTCAGATGACATTGAGTTTATTCTGACAAAGACAGTAGGAGTGAGATTATGTCTCAGTGTGGAGAAAGAGATGGCCCGAGTTACAGGCAGAAGTGTGAAGGTGAAGAATCTCAACCACAAAGTAGAAAACAAATAAATTTGCAATGCGATTTCACCTTAACAATTAAAATAATTTAAGGGAGAACACTGAAAACATCCTTTTGCATCGGTACAGGCGGATAAACAAAGAGTAGTGTCTGACTCATTGCCTGAGCGAGTGAAAAAGTGCACAGAGATGGATAAATGATATTTGTGCGGACCGAAAGAGAGTGCTGAAACAGGATTAATCTAATCCCTTCACTAACAAGAACCAGCTCCTCTGATTCACGAAAACATCAGTTGCTAATTAGAGCAGATCAGATGCCAAGCACGGGAACAGCTCCCTGAAATAAAAAGCTTTGTGAACTATGATGTATTTAACTAAAGTTGTGACAAGAGCAAATATGCAAACAGTGATTGATGCACCATCTTCAGTTGTGTTTCATAAAAGTCATTAAGCTGTTTTCTACATTCATATTACTATATTGAAAGGTAATTTAATTTAAGTTCTTATTATTACAGCAAAGAGAATTAACATACTGTATGTATTTATTTAAATGGTAATTTGACAAACATAACATATGGGTTTCTAACCAAGGCTAATTTACATCCCATCCTACTAAAACCCTATATATCAAGGGTGTCAGGAGTGTCTAAGGGCTCAGAAGCAGCCCGCCCGAGGGTTTAATTTGGCCCACAGAAAGATTATTCTTATGTTTGCCAACCTTGTGTCTGTTTAAGATGTTTGATTGTCTTACTCAGATCTTTTATTTTCTAATTTACTTTATTTTATTGATTCCTTGCACATATTTTTACTTCAATTGTTTGGTTTTGATGGTTTTATTTGTGTAATATTATTTTTAAGACAGGTTTGTCCACACAGTAGCCCTTCCCTCATTGTGTTGGTGGATGGGTTGGACTTACTTGACACAACAACCGTTACTGCTTTTGTGCTGCACTTTGAGCTGCACAATGCATGAAAAGTCCTATATAAATACAGATTGATATCTTTTTAGTAGATGTCACTCAGCTTGTATGATGAGGTGGTCAGGATATTCTAATCATAATGTGAAAGACCTGTGATACCTGAGATTAAGGGGACATTCATATACTGCAGCTGTTTGGACCGTGGTCCACTTCCACAGATAGTGCCACAGCGTGAACACCAAAGAAGCTGCCGACCAAAGAAGAGGACTCTGGTCAGCCTGAAAGCCAGGGGTCTCGGTTCATTTACAGTGGACCAGAAAGTAAAAGACATATGCTAATAAAGCATCAATAAGATGGACGTGATGCAGAGTGTTGTTTGTACAAGAGGAAACAAAGCTAAGTGTGTGTTCAGAAAAAAACACATGTTCTACACACCATAATTAACGTTAAAAACCCCCAAGACCACAGTCCCGCAAAGGTCCAGAGATTTACCAACATGCGCAATCTCCTGTTAACATCCACATCCGAATTACCTGCGAGCCGTAAATTGTCAAAACACCTCCTCCCTCACTTTGTTCCATTACTTTCCGTAAGTCGTTCCTGTTCTTAAATATGTCATTGTGTTGATTTGTCATAATCTCTTGTTGTGTCCACAAAATAAAAGTCTATATTAGAAAGACAGAAAAAAACCCAGGTTCTGCCCCCACTAAACAAATACTTGCCTGCACCTGCGGTATTTTATTTTTGACATTTCCATCAGGTTTCCTTTTCCTGCTTTTTCATAACCGGATGTTTTGGGGAGTATTGTTTTGTTAAGGAGCAGTTATGCTGTCCAGGGTTTTTTCCGCTTCAGTTCAGTGCAGGTTACACAAACCAAAACAAAGGAAGGTGTAAAAACTTTTTGTTAAATCCTGGTTCAGGCGGACCAAGTCCCTGGACTCTTCTGGCGTAAATGCCCTCTACATGTTTTGACTAATCTTTCTCGAGAATTTGAGATTGTTCATAATATTTTCTGTAAGAACATCTTAATAATGCACATCTTTGTGCTAAAACAAAGGGATAAATTGGGAATTTTATGCTATTGTTTCAATGGTCTGGCCAAATTTCAATCAATTTGTGCTGTATTTGTGGCTCCTGAACTAAAATAAGTCTGACGCTCCTGCTGTAGATATACAGTGGTAGTGGCTTTGCAAAACTAGAGGTCAGCAGGATAACTCAGATTGCCATTATTTCATTAATTTTTTTTCCATTTAGCCTCTTGAACCCCAAGCCTCAGGTTCTGCAGTTTAATTTGATGAGCTGCATCACTATATTCGGTCTTTTCTAGTGCATGTTTTCTTGCCTGTTTCATGAGTCCCGACAAAAGTCCCCATTTTTGGGGACTTCAGGGTTCAAGAGGCTGATAGTTTCATATTTGATCAAAATGTTTTTGGCTTTTACTGGAAACATTTGGGTGGCTCAGATGGAAGGGCAGGTCGTTCAGTATCGTGAAGGGTGACGGCTCAAATCCTGCTCCCACCTCAGTCACCTGTTGTGTCCTTGGGCAAGACATACAGTTTGTCCACATTTTTAAGTGTGTCTTCAGTTATTGCTTCATAATAGTTTTCTCTGTCAGTGCACTCATTTTCATTTTGAAAAGATTGATCAGAAGACAATGTGCCAATATTCCACTATATGGAAGCGACACCACAGCAACTCTAATACATCGTTACCTAGTACCGAGGCAAGGTAAACAAGCTAAATTAATTGTTCAAAATAATAAAAATCCAGTGTGGATGAGCTGATGGCGATTAAAAATTCCCAGCGTAGTGAAATTCTTCTTACACTGGTCACACATGAACCGCTTCTCAGTGTCCTTTGTCCACAGCAGCTGTTGGTTCCTATAACTGTCCTTCACAGGTACCGTCCTCTTTTATGCGAGGCCCATCTGGACTTTCAGTAGTTTGATGCTATGAAGTTAAGACCGAAGGCTAGAGATGGTGAGAACAGCACATAAAAAACGCTGGGTGGTAAAATTCTGTCTAACTGCACAGGAAGTGTCCACCAAAGTTGAAAAAAGAAGTGGAGTTTATTTAGGAAAGGTAAGTATTTTCTATATACTTAAAACTTTATAAAACTTGAATTAAGTGATATAAAACACAAAACCCAGGTTACATTGAAATTCAATTCAACTTTATCTGCATAGCGCCAATTCGTAACAAAGTCATCTCAGGGCGCTTCACTGACAATCAGTTTAAGCAAATCACATCATCATACATTCATATATACATATATACTAGCCAATTAATGACAAATAGCAGATGTAAGGAAACCAACAGACTGCATCGAAAAGAGTCCTCGATCAATCCCTTTCTGAGCTGCTTCAGGTGACGGTGGGGAGAAAAACTCCCTTTAAACAGGAAAGCTAAACCTCCAGCAGAACCCGGCTCAGGGAGGGCGGCCATCTGCCTCGACCGGTTGGGGGTGAAAACAACAGAAAGGGTGACCGTGGACGGAGAACATGAGAGCCCAAAGTGAGGATAGAAAGAGAGTGTAGAAATAGTGTGTAAGAGAGTGGAGAAAGAGAGGACTGAAAGAGAGGCTTGGTGGAGAGGAGAGAAAAACTATGTAGAAATAAAATGAAAAAAGAGAGGACTGAAAGAGAGGACTGGTAGAGAGGAAATATAAGATTTATTTAATTATTGGAAATATAAGATTGGATTACTGAATTTAAAATTAATTTAGGAAAATTAACATTTTTGGGTTCAAATGAAGGACATTTTAAAACAAAAAAAATAGAAATCCAATTATTAGTTTATTTTGGCACATTCAGGCAACATGTGCACTATACAGCGATAGAGCATTAGATACATTAGTCAGGTTATATGTAATGCTTATTCACTCCAAATAAGCACCATTAGTAAATGATTACTTGACACATTATTAAGTGCTTACAACTGTATTAACTAACATGGTATTTGATGCTTAACAATGCATACATAATGATGAACAATTACATTATTTCATTTTTATAAATCCTTATTAATGCATTAAAACATGTTGAATAGTAGACACTAATTAACAGCTAATAATACAATAACTAATATGCAAACTAATGCAAAGTAATCCATAATAATAATATATAATAATATAATAATAAATCCATAATAACGATTGTTGATGTGTTATTTAACCGTAAAGTAATGCTTAATAATTAATTCATTCATTAATGTTAATTAAGACATCTCTATTGTAAAGTGCTATATTAGACATGGGAATAGTGTAAACTATTTATATTTTTGGGTGAGCTTGCCACTTTCTATTTTTTATTTGACAACATCAGATTGATGCTACGTTTAGTTGGCAGAGTCTTCCTGTCATTCATGTTACTTAAGATTAAATGGTCTGCTAATGAAAGTAAATTTGAGTGAATAAATTTGTTATTACATATGTTTAAAGGCATTTTGTTGGTTAGAG
This sequence comes from Craterocephalus amniculus, assembly GCA_036024015.1. Lineage (NCBI taxonomy): Eukaryota > Metazoa > Chordata > Actinopteri > Atheriniformes > Atherinidae > Craterocephalus > Craterocephalus amniculus. Next base: position 13,136 of record JAVQJG010138214.1, read on the forward strand.
AATATCTGCATGAATATGACTCCTTACGTGTGTAATTATACTGTGTAGTCGCAAAGATGTAGTTTTAGGTAATCAGATCTGAAATAGGAGGTGGGGACTGCAGAGATGTCACTGCCACTGGTCCACAAGGGACCCCATCCCAGCTTTTTATAGATGGGTTTCTTTGCAACGTCATGCCAAAGGTGCGTACGCAACCGGGGAGCAGAAAGCAGCTCTCATCTGGGCTTCTTTGACAGAGCCTAGAACTCCAAAACAGAGATGACAAAGATGGATTTAGGTTAAGGGAGTCCCAAAGCAGTAATGTTTCTGCAGTGTCCACCCTGTGTCTCAGATCTCATGTCATTACACAGAGAACATAAATACAGTCATGCAGACTTTCTGTTGTAAAAATGATCAGATCAAAGGTATTTGTGACACTGTTCCTGACATTGACTATTTTGTGGTGTCATACTTATTTTCCACTAATTTTTTCATCATGAGGATGAACTGGGGATTCTTGTGATGAAAGGGTGACAATTTGTAAAGTTTAAGTTGTGAACATATTTTTAGCCCATTTAAGCTAAATCATGCTGCTGATATCAGCTAGCTAGCTTTATTCACTTAGGTCTGGATCAAAACTCTGACTATGACATATAATTTTATGATCAATTTCATTTTTGAGCCAATAAGAATTTGC